>DF237540.1:2774-23187 GCA_000708835.1 Klebsormidium nitens
TTGCACGATAGATCAAGCAAGTCTTAGCGCAGGTTCTCAATGAGATATTGAGTTCCTTTGCCCAGTTACGTTACGAATGCGGAGAGCTAACTTCTCTCCGCGCGAAGCCTTTCGACTTGTATCTACTAACGGTCGGATTTCTGCCTATCGATCTACGGTACTCTAATACTGAGTAAGCATCGTGCGGCTCTCCGGAGTCGCACGTGGTCACTAACGACTCCCGGTGCTAAACCCTGAAGGACGGAGACTCCGCATTCTGCAAGTCGAACTTGTACCGCGCCGCGGCTTAGCGCGCACACTGTCCCTGCAGCAGCAAGTGTCTGCATGCCACGTGTCACAATCTTACACGCGCGCAACCCTGACCAGTGGGACTTCCGCAGAGGGCGGGAGTATTCAGAGAGCACACTGCAGCTCTTAGGTGACGTCAAGCCTGACCTGAGTCTGACATGAAATCGGATTCGTGTGCCACTGCGCACTCTCAGAAAATGCTCGGGAAGTCGGGACTTTTGACACAGATAGACAACTTACGGCTACCGCAGACTACGAATATTTATGCCAGTGCACAATATCGAACTTTTACGCGCTCGGTGAAATTCAGGTACCATCGTCAGGGGCTAGTTTAAAAACGCCAGGGTAGTCTAGGTTTACGGGGAGTCCCGGGGGGGCCGCCGCAGTTGACAGCTACCTAAGGCTGCAACCCCCGGTCGAGGTCTCCCGTAGACTCCGGGACCGAACTACTGAGTGCACTGTACTATCTCGCGCAGACTTGGATGAAATGCTATGACCTCGACAAAAGACCCCCGGAACTTACCGGCTGAGTATGCGCGCCGGTGGGTCGAAGCCGACCCCCAAATCGAAGAGCCGGAGTACCCAAACCCCGGCCTGCAAGGGGTTAACCTGAGGGGCATCAGCCGGATCTACCCAATCCCGGACGGAGAGCCGGAGTGGGGCTACGAAGCACACCCTGACGGAGGCCTGGACGAAGTACCCTTGTGGCGCGAGGGCAACCGGGAGCGGCTGTACTGGCTCATCGACTTCATCAGCATGGAGGGGCCCAGCAAGTACCCTGCCGTGTGGGAGTGGGAGGAGCGACGCCTGCAGTACCGGCGTGACTGGCTGCAGCGCATGATTCTGGAGTGCCGCAACGAACCCATGTTGGCGGGCTTCAGCACTCTTCCCCGGAGGCGGGACGAGTTAGCGCAGATAGACTCCCTGTTCATGATGCACGCGGCCTACGCAAGGGACCTCCTGAAGGAAGATGCCCTCCGGAGGCTAGACACCGAGGCGGTGGAGTTCCAGACGGCCGCCACCAACAACCGGCGCCTGGCCTACCCCTGGGAAGCGGCGCTGGGACCCCCGGTGGATGCCCCCGCGTTCAACTTCAACACCCGCACGGCCCGGCTGCTGGAAATGGAGCTAGGAGCATTGGTGGGGCGGGCGCACTCACTGTCTGCGTTGCTGGCGCAAAGGGAGGTGCGGCGCTTCCATCAAGAGAGGACCAGGGAGCTGATCGCCAAGCACCGGAGGGGGCTGATAGCGGCGCGTGAACGAGATCTTCCAATCCCACAGCCACGAGCGGAGGCAAGAGCGGAGGGCGCTTGAGCGCGCCTGGGCCACGCAGGTCGAGCAGCTTACAACGCTGCCATCTGGACCGGACGCCCGGAGTCCTGAACCCACCGGGACCCGGCGAGGCGGCCCCCGGTAGGAGGGACCACCCTGGGCCGGGAGCATGGAGGGCTACCCAGCCAGGGACCACCGCCAGACTACTTACGACCACCTGGGGAGGCCGGACCTCCCACCGGGATGGGCGTGGCGCGGCCCGGACAGCAACGCCGTCTACCGTCCGGGAGCTGCACGACTTCCTCGAGATCCACCTCAGGACCGGGGAGGAGGCGCAAGCTGAGAGCCAGAACCGAGCTCACGTCGGCGACTTCCGGGGCGAAGACTACCCCCAAATGGCGGATAGTTTTGCTGCAGATGCAACACCAACGGCGGCAAGAGCCGCCCCCGGCACCGGCGGACGAGGACGAGACGCGGCCGTCCCCAGTGCCGGACTTGGCGGACTTCCAAGAGTGGAGCCCGCCACGTGAACTGGGACGAGCTGCCCCAGGCGTTCATGGTCAATCACCACTCTACACCGGAGAAGCAGTGCGTCGAGATATGTAAGCGGCTCTGTACCGGGAGGGGGAGATGATTTGGGCCATCGACGAACACCACACCCGAATGTTCGGGGACGACAAGTGGCTGTGCGTGCTGCTGCTTTTTGGCGGCATTGGGGCGGAGCTGGAGGGGCTACTGAAGGCCGGAGTCAAGATCAGGAAGGTCCTGTATGTGGACAACGACCCGATCAGCCGGAGGGTTTTTGGACACCGGCTGAGGGCCCTCCACCACGCCTACCCAGAGCAGCTACCTGAGCTGACCTACCCTCCACCGCCGCACGGCGCTACCCTCGAACATCAGGGACATCGGCAAACTGGAGCTGGAGCGCCACATCGGGCGCGAGGCACGGCACCCAATCGACCTGGTGACCGTGTCTTCGCCATGCCAGGGCTTCTCCCGGGCCAATCGACAGGCCCGGGGATTGGAGGACCCCGCTCCACCCTCTACCTGGAGGCACTGCGCGTGCTGTCAACAATCTGACGCCTTCAACGCCCGTGGTCAATCGAACCGGGCTACATCTTCGAGATGGTGGACGCGAGCGACCACGCCAATCCGCCCGCCCGGTGGGGGTTCCAACAGATGGAGCTCATCAACGGAGGCTACGCAGACAGCGGCATCCGGCTTGACGCGGCAAAACTAGGGTCGCGGCAGCCCACCGGACCCGCGTGTTCTGGACGAACCTGGCGCGCGCATGTGACATCCAGGAGCGATACAACCAGTTCGAACGCGAGTGTGGGTCCGGCTGGACGCGCAGGACGCGCTAGACAACTTCCGGACAGTACAAATGGCGGCCCAGGACGACCCCGCAATACGGGGTTACTACTGCGTCAACGTGAAGGGGGAGCCACTGCAGACCTTTCCCACTCTGGTGGCAACCCCGAGCTCCTACGCCTTCCGCTTTCAAGCCCCTGACCAACCGGGGCCGGGGTTGGTGTACGACCGCAGCGTCCGAGAGTGGCAGGAGCCCAACGCCGACGAGCGAGAGCGGATAATGGGGATGCTGCCGTGGTCAACCCGGGGCTACAACATACCGGAAGCAGAGCGCGCATGAGGCTCATCGGAAGCGCCATCAACGTTCGCGCCTACACCTGGCTGTGCACGGAGATCCGCCGCTGGCGGGTCATCAACAAGGACGAATGAAGGCGCGCTGGCGGGGGCGCAACAATCGCCCCCGGCGTGACGGGTGTTCCGACTCACCCTCAACAAAAGCCGCAAGTACCAAACCAGCTGGCGGACCGCCGGAGTGCTCAGCGTCCCGCAGCTGGGGGGGGGAAAGGACAGGGGACTAGAGATCCCAAAACGAAAATCCCTGCAAAGGCCGGAGAGCCCAGGGGAACCGCAGAGAAGCGAGAGGGAAGAAAGGGTGACCAGCCCCAGGGGTTAACCGGAGAAAAGCCCGGGAAGGTCAACCAAGGAGGTGGGGCCCAAACGGCCTTAGGGCTAGGGCAGTCCGAAAGGGCCTTGCCCCCGGAGGGGGGCAAACCACTAACACCCGGTCAGGGTGATCAAGAGCAACGCTGGGAAACTGCCCCGGAGACAAACAGGGAGTCGGAGCCACGACGGGGAAGAGGGCTTAGAAGAGCTCCATTCCCTGGAAACAGGCGGAAGGCAGTTGGGACCGGAGCTTCAAGCAGCAGCTGTGGGGACAGCACCGGAGGAGAACGGCGCAAGCCAATCAGTGGGGCCAAGGGAGCTGAGAAACCCTTTGAGTGGGGAGACGACCAGATATGGCCGGGACTGACACGGGAGCAGAACACAGAGGCACGAGGGAAGTCCAGGAGGAGTTTCGGGACATCTTCGCGTGGTCCATCTACGACCTCAGCGACACCGCCATCGAGGGGGTGGAGTTCGAGGTGGACTTCAACGACGACAAGCCCATCTGGTCCCCCAAGCGGCGCTACTCCCAGTACGAGAGGGACCTGCTGAAGGCGTACGTGGACTCAGAGGCTGGCCGCCAAGGTCATCGCGCCCAATTGAAGCTACCCCCGCGCGTCAAGGAGCCTTTCGCCGCCGCCACCGTCATGCCCCGCAAGAAGGACGCGGAGGGAGCGGCGGATCTGCGGCGACTACCGGCCCCACAACGACAAGACCGTCCCTGACAAGTACCCGATGCTGATTGCGGACGAGCTGTTCGACGATCTGGGGGGGAGCGACTGCTTCTCCACGCTGGACCTTCGGATGGGGTACCACCAGATCCGGATCAGGAAAGGGGACCAGTGGAAGCTGGCCTTCTGGGGGCATGACGACCTGTACATGCCCATGCGCACCCCCTTCGGGCCCAAGATGCTCTTTCAGCGTCTGATGGACCGCGTACTCCGGGGGCTACGGGCGACCTGGCGCGGGCATTCATCGACGACATCATCGTCCACGCCAAGGGATTCCGGGCCCACCTGGACGCCCTGCGCGGAGTCTTCATGTGACGATTGGGCTATGGTTAAGTCTAACCGCACAATCGCACAAGTGTTAACCTTCGGGTTATGCCAGTTTGCCGACGTGTTGGCATGTGGCCATTATTGATGTGACATAATTAATTGTAATTATGCCACTAATGCTAAGATGTATGGTAGGGCAATCATTGTGTTTAAATCTGTTCAGTCCGTTCAGTTCTAAACAGTTCGTTAGTCAATGTCGGTTGCTGTCATGACCAGGATTGCTTGGCGTGGCGCACTGTGCTCTACTATGCGGTTAGTAAGTAAGCTACCTCAACAGCTGGACGGAGGACTTAGAAATGATTGGATGCAGCCCTCGAGTGCGCTCGAGACTGCCCCTCCATGATTCAGGTCTTCACTGAATGCGAGCGAGGAACAGGGCTTGGTTCAACTTGCGGGGATCATTCGAAGTGCGAATTCCCAACCAGCAAGCAGAACTGTCTTGAGCTGAAAGACAACATTTTTACAGAGCAAGCGCCTTCGTCCGAGTATGCCTGTGCACATCCATGGTTTCCGCACATGGCTGCCGTTAGTGTTTCGTAGTTATCCTGGGCCAGCGCTTCGCTTAAGCTGGCCAACCGTCACAACTGCACTGTAATGCGCGAGCCCACCCACGCTTACCCGTTCACGACCTGTACCCTAATGGTATCGGAGTTATACTACTCCGAGTTAACCACCGCTAATGTAATTCCCCGATAGGTAGAGCGCTTATAGAGCTACCAGTGCATCAACAAGGATCAGCAGGCAGCGGAAGATAGATGGAACTAACGCGTGGTGTGTCAGCCGGACAAGTGTAACACTAACGAGAGCGTCACACAAGGGAGTGTCCCATACCACTCCAGCTAACCAGCCAGACTACTATCCCACTCAGTCCGACACGTAACGGATACAACACAAGATGAACTCACCACTGGGTCTGCATTGCATGAGTCATGGCGCGATATGCTGCAATTGTGGCCGGTACTGACTAAAGTCAGAACAAGGTGGATAAGCCCTCCGTGAGGGTACACAGTCAAAACGTCACAACGTCTTTTCGGCACAAAGGTTGCCGGGTGCCTGGTGACATATAGCTATACAATGCTGGCGGTGCCAGCCAAACTGCTACGGAGGCGAGGGCCTCGATACTACAAACGGAAAGCTAGAAGCAGAAGCTCTTACTATAAGAAACAAGGGACCCTAAGCGAAAAATGTCCAAGTTACTATAATGAGCTAGCGAATCGCGTCTCCTCGGAGGTCCTCAATCCCTAGCGGACTAACAAAGCACACAGGCTACCGTGAGTAGTCTAGAGTATCAACTGCTTAAGCCTCTATCGAAACGCGAAGTCCTCGGAGTCCCACCGCCACTCACAGCTCGACACCTAGACTAATCCGGCTGTCCTGAATGATTGGTCATCGCAACCCCCGTGGGTATCGACGGTGCCGATCACTACACCTCGCTAATGGGCCTCATTATTGAACCGTAAATCTGAAGCCCACACACCCGAAATCCTAAGCTAAAACCCCTGCGTCGCGGCCCTGTCGCGGCCGCCACGTCGCTCCCTTCAATGCCCGCTAGCCCGCTCGCGCGCTGCTCCGTCACTAGTGGTCCTGCTCACTCCGGTGGGGGTTCCGCGGCAATACAGCAGTCTAACGTCGTATTAGAATTTCAACAAATCCACTGGTGGAAATCAAAATCCGCCGCCCCGGTGGAGGTTTCAGCCAACATCCAGATTCCTAGAGTGAACTTTTTAACCGCGAGTTTCGAGCTGCGGCGGGCCGCGGTCCTTATGAAATCCGAACTTTCACCTATCGAAACTTCAAATTTGACTCGGAACCGCAGCCAGCTTATCCACCGTCGGATCGCGAATCTGACGGCCCATCGACCAGCTCGGTATCGAACCACATCGATCTGAAAATGGCGTGGTTGCGTTGTGTAATTTAATTTTGTCATTTACATGACAAATAATGGCACCTGCATGGACTTATCATGATCAATTTTGCATCAAAAGTTATAATTCAATCACTGTTAGAAAGTGTTAGTACCGATTTAATGTGGATATGATTGAAATTCTATCTTCGCTCTGGTAATTTCGGCCTTTTCCATCGCCGATCGAACACGGAACCATTTCGGTTGATTTGTTTGCAACTTGAAAAAGTTGCAAGTTCAGTGTGCTTTAGCGGTGCGGTTGAAGATGAGGAACATTTCTTGATCCATTGCCCTGCTTACGCCAAATCTCGCAGCATCATGTGGCTCAACATCGAAGGCAATCAGTGGAGCATTCAAGTGCAATTGGAGTCTGGCAGCACATACAGTCTTCCTCCTCGTTCAAGCAATTGCTATATCTGCTAGGTCGCACTGAAGTCGTTTGGCAATCCGATGTTGCAGACATCATCGATTCCGCGGTTCGCCAGTTCATCCTTCATGCAGCACATGATCGGTACGCTTTGTTGGCTTCTACTAGTGACAAGTTCGGAGGGCATACACGCGGTTCTTCTAACATCCCTGCTTTGTCCCTTTCAGGCCAATAGACAGGCTCGCATCATACGGGCAACCAGCAGCACAAGCAAGCGGCAGCCTCATCCTTCATTGCCAAAGCCCTAGCCCATGACGGACAGTCTCTGTAAAGCGGCTTTTCATCAGAGCATATACAGTGTCCACACAGTGGCATATTCCTCAAGTCGGAATTCATTTGCATGCTTCCTCAGCTGGCAATTACGGCGAAATATTCTCATCAAATCGTTGTTTAAGGTTCTGGCATGCCATGCATCGAGTATCATGATGTGTTGCTTGTAATCATATAAGCCCAATGTCAAGCTCAAGCTCAAGCCCCAGCTCAAGTCCTGTATAGATTTTGCACCACCGTTACCTTTTTCCCCTCTGAAACGAAAAGATCCCCTAAGCTACGAAGTACGGGGCAGGGGTTTTTAAACAGACGGTGTCTTGCATATCTTATACTGGATGTTCACAGCACGGTCCTCGTGACCCGGTCAACTTCGACTCCTCTACGCCGACCGGCCATCCTTACAAACCGTTGCCTTTGTACAAATCCGTCGTTCAGCTACAAACGCCCTCGGTTATGTTGAAGACAAGGCCCGGACAGCGCTGGGATTGGCAGATCCGGTCAGCCTCGTGTTTGTAATTGTTTCGGTAGGTTCATATTAGTCGTAAGTTGATAGAGAAGCAAACATCTTCCAACACAATAATTGTATGCCATGAGAAGCCTATGGCCGCACTGGCTACGGCGTTACGAAAAGAGACCATCATGCATCAAAGAAGTGGATTGTTCGATTCGATCTCTCTATTACTGATAAAGAGCCTGTCATGATCGACGTACTATTCGGCACAGGGTCGACAAATCTCCAACTATGCTAGCTCGCTTATAAGTTCCCCCCCTTAGAAATGAGATGCACGAAAGGCACCGCATGACGGCTTACTTGACGGCTCCACAAACCAGTGAAGGCTTTCCTCGTAACACGTCACGTAGCCCTAATCCGATTTGCAAGGCAGATGTTCATACTCCTATCCTTGAACTAAGTATATAAAACACCGTTTTATGATGATCCGAGTCCTGACTCTTTTTCACTAGCTCAAGCTTGGTCACAGTTGCTTATGACCTTAGTAAGCGCATTTGTAGCGTTGAATGCTGGAAATGTCTCTTTGATATTGGGACCAGAACGAGTTGCGATGTTGGTGTAAAGCAGCCGGAGATGAAGGGCAACACTTGCCCGACCATTTACTCACGATTATGATGGTGTGGCGTACTTGAGTTGTGCGTATCAAGCAGCCTGTGTGTTTTCACTGATAGGGTAAAGTTTCGAACATTGCCACTGAGCCCAAAACAGGGTGCATCGTTTTGCGGTACGCTATGGACAACAAATGATCACTGTCGTTCCAGATCAACCTGTGAAGAGCCGAGGAGTTTGCCTTATTTGTCCAACCTATGCTGTCTTATGGATGCTCTCGCACCTTCTGGTAGATCATCTGCATATCGGTACAAAGAGGTCCGAAAATGAGGTCTTACTACGTTAGCCCCACTTTTACAAGTTTCATATCACCGCTCACCATTATACTTTTCCTACCAAACGTCAACTTTGTTGGACTGCCCCATCCGGCGGCGGCCCGCCTATCTGCTGTGGCTGCGCCATGGGGGGTTGCTGGTGCCAGTACTGCGGCTGGGCTGCTTGCGGCGGCATGTACTGGACGGGAGCGCGGGCCTGCGGGGGGGCTTGGTAGTAGCCAGGGTCAACAGGTCGGCCGACATATGCCTGCAGGAAAGGGCAGGCAATCAAGGAGGAGTAAGCGCCTGGCAAAAGCATGGTGTAAGATGCGAAACCAGGTACAATCGCAGAAAGTGCTGATGAGGAGATGGAAGGAGCGAAGAACAAGACCAATATCTGGCAACCCACCTCGCAAAGAGCATTGCTGATGCGGAGAGACTTTTGATTTTCAAAAGAGCACTGGAGTGTACCACAGCCTCGGTGACCCTGCTCAGGCAAACTCGAGACCAGTCTATGGTGTTCTACTTCACGACCACCGCAGACTCACCGGATTCTGTGCGTACGCGGCTGGTTGTGCGTAGCCGTACATCCCCCCGTACTGCATCTGGTCCCCTGGGCCAGGCAGCGCCACAGGCGGCCGCGCCAGCGCCAGCCCCTCCTCCTGCGGCAGATCCTGGACAGGCACGCGCAGCGGTCAGGGCGCCAGGCGACATCCAGCAGCTGAGGGGGGCGGGGAGAGCGGCCAGCTGCAGCCCGGGCTGGCGACTGAGAGAGATAGGCACACAGACTCAACCAGGAAAGATGCTAGGCACTCCTTGGTACGTCCCTAGGGCGCGCAGCATGGCGCTCGCTGTCCCCGGCTGTGCGCGGCGTGGGCTGACCTTGAGGTCGTCGCGCGGCACGATGTCCACCAGGAAGTCAAAGATGTCCGTCTTGGTGATGGCCGCCGCAATGTCGTTCCGCTGCAGCGTGCGCCGCTTGTTCTCCTCGGTGTGGATCCACGAGCGCAGCGTCAGCTCCAGGATGAACATCTCGCACGCCTTGGCAAACAGCACCGGGGCCTCCGCGCTGATCATCTGTGGCACCACCGCAGGAGCACGTCAGCAGCGGACCAAGATGGGGGGCAACCCTTGCAAGGGAGGCGCTTTGCGTCTGTGCCTGGAGTACAAGGAGAGGGCCTGTCCTCGAGCCGCAAGGGCAACCTAGCAGATGAGGCTCCTGGCAGATCTCCTGGGAGGCTCAACAAAGGTGATGAAAAGGCTGAGCATGTAGTCGTTCGTGCCAGCAGCTTCCGACAGGTGCCAGCAACAACCTGATGAATCTGGTCAGGCATCGGCCTATAAATGGCAACCGTAGTGGTGCAACTGTCTTAGCATCGGGCACTGCCAAGTTTGGTATTGCCCCATCAGTCCCCATGAGTTTGCACAATGTCAACGGATCACTGAGTCCCATATGGTGCTCGCGCCAGCGCAATGTGGACAAACCAGGAGGCTCGCGCCTTACCCGAACGTCTTCATCCGCCTTCATGATCTTTTTTATCCTGGCAAACGGCAGCTGAGCATTCTTGAATTCTGCACGAGAACAAAACGGCCCTGCACATCAACAACCCGGCTGGTTCCCCTGCCAAGAACAGCACCAGGGAGGTCCAGTAGACAGCAAGGTGGCCGGGGCTCCAGGGCCTTGGTAGCTAGTAACAACCACGAGCGACATGACTGAGCTTTCATTCTATCGAGCGCAGGCATTAGGCACCTTTGCTGAAGACCAACAAGTATGTGGATCACTTGCATGCACACATCCAAGGGTACACTGGTGTATGTCATGTTGTAAACGCCGCGGGCGCCGACTCTGACCGGCCCTCAAGTTGAGGCCTCACCTGTTACTTGCTCAATCTCAGTCATCTGCTGCTGCCAGAAGAGCTGCAATTGAGCACGGTGCTGTGCCTGTGTCTGCTGGAACTGCAGTTGGGACTGTTGGAACTGCTGCTGTTGCGTGTACTGCTGCTGCTGGGGCTGAACGCACAAGAAGCAATTGCCACATTCAAAGCAGGCCGTAAAACCAGAAAGCCATCTGAGGGACAGGGGAGGACGCTTCCAGCCATATCATGTACCTTCTGATGACGTGGACCCTGTTCCAGAACAGTGCCAGTCAATGAACACTGTGTTTGTTGGCAGTCAGCTCGGACATACAAAGCACAGCTCCTTACAATCACTTCACGTCGTATGAAGACTCCAACAGGGCCTCTGACAAAAGACTGGCTTGAGGAGGACCCTGATCCAACAAAATCTGCAATGGTGGCAAAAACAATACCAAACTAAGCCTAGCAACTTCTGAACAACCTCGTTTGCACATTGAAGCTTTGAACTCTTCCATTTCTCCGCTATTTATCTTGTAGAGACTTCCATTGTGACCATTCTTGAATGAACTTGAGGAACAACGCCTTGGCAGGTAGTTCAAGCTGTGAGTCACACACAAATAATTTTCTCCAGGGTGGTCGTCATAGGCCTTGAGCCAGCAGCTCACCGACTGTTGCGGGACGGCTGCCATTCCTTGCTGGGGCGACATGCTCCCTGCTGGGGGGGGCGGCTGCTGGTATTGCGCCGGGGTCAACTGGCCTCCCGGAGGAACGCCCGGGTACTGGCCGGCCCCATAGGGTGCTGGCTGCTGGGACATCCTCAAGCACGAAACTGCCTGTATGCTCGCGTTTACCCTCTTGCAACTCCTCCAGCAGAGAAACGCTCAAAACTCAGCAGCTACAGCGCCCGTTAACCAAGAAAGCACTTGCCTTGTCAAGAACCCTATCGTTGTTGCTTGCTTAAAAGACGACAACCACTTGGGTGGGCCGGTCGATGAAGAAGTGCAGAATCCACTTTTGCAGTAGGCCAGATGGAGCGGAGCCTGAAGTCCTTCTCGCCTCCTAGAAGGCTGTGCGAGGAATGTGCGGAAGAACCCCTAATTCTACCTAATCAAGCCTGCTCCCAGTTTTAGGAACAAGGGGATGACATGAGAAGTCCCTCAGCGGCGGCAGCCATTCCCAGGCGTGTCCAAGTGGCAGCAGGAGGGAGCTTCGGGCCAGGGGAGCTCCAAGGGAGGCGCTGTGCGCCCTTGGTTTCTGCGATGGAGCGCTCTGAGCCTTCCTTTCTGGGAACGGTGCGAATTCAAACTTGCGCCCTGCTCGTCCTCATCCGACGGCTGCCTTCCTCGACGAGGACCTGCCGTCGAAGAGAGGAGGCCAAGGGGAGCCAACGGTTTTCGCCCGCTCAGCCGGGGAGCAAACGGAGGCCGTGGATGACCCGGATCGACGGCTGGCACCGCCTGCTGTGCGAGACCTCCGAGGTCAACATCGGGACGCCCTCCGCTGCTGGGCGTGGGGCATCGACGGAGGACGGAGGTTGCGGAGCCCACAGCGACACGGCCCGGCACCTTCCTCCGGGGACGCAACGTCCGGACGCCATACAGCAGCTTCTCAAGTACGGTAGTTGTGGGGAATAGAACTAGTCACCCGGACCGTTGTAGGTGCCGACCGTATTACCTACGTACCGGCGTGACCACCTTGATACTCGGTCATCTGGTAGGTAGGACGAGAGCTTGTCGCTCGCGAATTTGATGATTGATTGGTTTCCCGCCGCCCCGGCCCTCCTCGCTTCGCTCTGATCGGGTTACCGGAGGAGTCGGTATACTGCCTAGTTCTACCAGTCGAGAGACGTCCATCTCAAGTTAGGTACAACTTTGACCGGTAGGGTTTTGCAGAAGCTGCTGTGTAACTCTTGCTGTGCAGAGCCCGGGAAGTGGAACACGTTTAGCGATACATATCCTCCCACGTCAGCTAACCTGTAACCGTCCATTGGCTAGAATTGCCCAACTGTACAACTCTCCAAACCTCCAAAGCCCCGCTGATACCGCATGTCGTACTCGTTTTTGAGCGGCCGCGACTCCGAGAGCGCACTGGTAGCAGCCTCGAAAGCAACTTGAAGTTGAAGCCCAAAACTTGAAACCCCACCGGGGCCACGGCGGCAGCCGATTACCGGTAGGTACGACTGAGTACCTTGAGCCGGGCCGGATCGAGAAGCACAGAGAAGTCATACCGTGGTAGTGGCAGTGGTACACACTCAGGAAGTGTGGCAAGTTGGTTGCGTGGGCCAGATCTAACAACAATTTTCCGTCCAGATCCTTGATTTGGTTGATTGGTACCCCATGGCGGGTTCTCGCTGCTGCTGGCGCCCCCTGGGGTGCCTGCTGGTGGTGCTCCTGACGTGCGGCGTGCTCCCGCAGCGTGACGCCGCGGTGCTGGGGATAGACTATGGTGCAGAGTGGCTCAAGATGGTGGTGGTCAAGTCGGGGAAGCCCATGATCTCGACAGTCATCAACGAGATGAGCAAGCGCAAGGCGCCCGCTATGGTGGCCTTCAGTAACGGGGAGCGCCTGCTGGGAGAGGAGGCGGCCGCCATAGTTGGCAGGTGGGGGCACAGCACTCGAATGGTGGTTGCTGGACAGAGTAGCTGCTGGATCAAGTGGTGTTGGGGTTGCGGGTTGCTGGAGTCCCCCTGTTGCTCAAGTGATGTAATTGCAGGATCACTGTGGTTGCTGAAGCGGCATTGTTGCTAGATCCTTGTAGTTGCTGGAGTGCTTTAAACTTCTGATTGCTATACCGTAGGTGCTAGATTGGTGAGATCTGCTGGAACATTGATTCTTAATACCAACGTAGGTGCTGGAGTGGTGTGATCTACTGAGATGATGTGGTTTCCAAAACAATGTGTTGATTGTGACGTGCTCATGTGGAGTGAGACAAGAGGCACTTGCTATTCTGCTTTCTTTTGTCTTGATTGCAACAGCCTCATCCAAGAGGCGCGGGTGAGGGCCCGGTCTAGCCGCGGGTGCAATATCTCCTCACCATAGCTAGCCTCCATACCCATCTGTCAGCCCCGCCAGTGTATCTGGGTTCTGAAATGGAGGCAGGCGTGTTGTCCATCATGCTTTGCCTGGATGCTCTAGCTACCTCTGCACGCCTGCGCCGGGTACGCCTGCTGTGGTTCAGACCCTGCTGCTGCCCCGCCCTGACCCGGTGGCACGTGCGGCGAGGCAGGTACCCTGAGCGTGTGTACCAGCGCGTGCGCGACTTGCTGGGGGTGGCCCTGCCTGAGGCGCGCGCGCTGCTGGCGGGGCGCTACCTGGCGTACGACCTGGTGGAGGACGCGGAGCGGCGCACGGTGCGCATCCGCACGCACGACGGCAGTGCGGAGTACGGCGCGGAGGAGCTGGCGGCCATGGTGCTGCGCTACGCGGCGGAGCTGGCGCGCGCCCACAGCAAGGCGCCCATCCGCGATTGCGTGCTCACGGTGCCGCCCTTCTGGGGGCAGCGCCAGCGGCAGGCCCTGCTGGACGCTGCGCACATCGCAGGGCTCAAGGTCAGCCGCGCCGCGCTCCTCCACTGCGCTGCACTGGCCCCTGCCGGGGCGATTTGTGCGTGCGAGTGCCTCATGTGCGTTATTTACACCAGGACTGATTTGCACGTCATCACCTCTGCGCACTGGCTCCCTGGAGTGCGCCGTAATGGGGATGACTTTGTGCCCGGCATGTGTTTGGACTGGGGCCACTTCTCAAGCCTCCGAGGGGCCACCGTCAGCAGCGTGGCCGCTGTCGTCAGCGTGAGTCAGCGCGCTCCCCCTCCTGGCGTGTGCAGGTGATGGCCCTGCTCACGGAGCCGAGCGCTGCGGCGCTGCAGTACGGCATCGACCGCAAGTTTGAGAACGCGACGCAGCTGGTGCTGCTGTACGACGTGGGCGCCGCGGCCACGCGTGCCACGCTCCTGCGCTTCTCCGCGTACGCAGGCAAGGACCGCGGCCGCAGCGCTGTCATTGGGCAGGCGCACACGCTGGGCGTGCGCTGGGACCCGGACCTGGGGGGCCAGGCCATGGAGGCGCGCCTGGCAGAGCACTTTGCGGACGAGTTCAACCAGCAGGTCAGGCCCGCACCGCCCCACCACTCTGTTGTACACACGGAGCCAATGTGCCTGCCCCGCTAGGGCTCCTGCCTTCCGTTCTGAGGTGTTGTGCGTTGCCGTCCCTGTGTTGACGAGCTGATCGCGCGGCTGGTGCAGGTCGGGGGCGGCACAGACGTGCGCGCGTCCCCCAAAGCGATGGCCAAGCTGCTCAAGGCGGTGCGCAAGACCAAGGAGGTCCTCAGCGCCAACAGCGAGGCGCCCATCTCCGTCGAGTCCCTGCTGGACGACCACGACTTCCGGTGAGGGAGTCGAGCTGCCACGTTTCGCCCCATGCCGCCTGCGCGTCTTGCTGCCCCGCTGTGGCGCGGCCCCCCTGGGCCCTTGTGTGCCGCTCTGGCAGCCCCCTCCGCGCTGTTGCTGACGCGAGCATGCGCTGTGCTGCGGCTGCAGGTCGTCCATCACGCGGCGCCTGTTTGAGCAGCTGTGCGCCGATGTGTGGACGCGCGCGTTGGCTCCGCTGCGCGATGTGCTCGCTGAGGCTAACATCACGGCAGCGGACCTCGACGCGCTGGAGGTCATCGGGGGCGCCACCCGCGTGCCGCGCCTGCAGGCCGCCCTCACAGACTTCCTGGTATGCGCGCAAAGTGGGACACTTGCCCATGGGCCGCCTCAGATCCCTTATCCGCCCAGTTGCAGTTATTGGTGTCTACCTTCGTGGCGGCTCGTCATTTGCTCTTGCTGTGCTTCGGTCGCGGGTTCCAGGTCCCTGTCAGCCAGTCGTGCCTTGCTCCGACGTGTGGGCGGCGGTGTGTGTGCAGGGCGACGTTCGCGGCGTGGACCGGCACCTGGACGCGGATGAGGCGGTGGCGCACGGGGCCGGGCTGCACGCGGCCAACCTGAGCGACGGCTTCAAGCTGCGCCCCTTTGGCGTCAACGACGGGCTGCCCTACGGCCTGGTGTACCGCCTCGACGGCGCGCGCGGCAGCGAGGACGCGTCCGAGGAGGGGGCCGAGGCCGCCGCACCAGGCGCGCCGCGCAGCCTCTTCCCGCCGCTGCGCAAGCTGCCCACCAGGATCATCCGGTGAGCGCGCCGCCACGCAACCGGCCCCCACTGGTGCCGCCATGCCTTTAAGCGGGCCCGCTGTGGCTTGCCGCCACTGCCGCTGTCTGTCGCCACCCTGTGCCTCGGCCCCACCCCTGCACAGCGGCCCTTCCTCGCTCAGCGCCCCGCTGCTGCGCAGGTCGCTCAAGGCGCAGGAGGACGACTTCGGAGTGGCGCTGGCGTACGACCCCGCAGGGCCGCTCCCCGCCGGCATGCCCAGCCTGGACGTGGCGCAGTACGCGGTGCGCGGGGTCGCGGCCGCCACCGCCAAGTACCGCGCCAACGCTACCGCCCCGCTCAAGGTACGCTGCCAGACTGCACGGAGCGCTGATGTGCCGCAGCAGAAGCGCGCGGAGACAGCAGGGCTGCAAGGACGCCGCAGAAGTTCCAAAGACGACAACGTTCATTCCTCGCATGTACAGGGGGACACCCAATCTCTCATGGATTGTGTCTCCCGTTGTGCCTCTGGAACACATCAGATGCCACTAAACTGAAAAATGCCCCAACTGCTGAGAAAGGTAACCGGGAAGCTTCTGACCGAGAGCAGTGAAATGGATTCCGCACCCGCTCTACAACCTGATTGGCTTTGCCACCATACAACAACGACTGAAACATGGGTTCGGCGGTGCTTGGAGTGTCGCCGATTGGCCTCCCCCCTCTCGGAGGTCTGACTGGCGGGGGTCGGGCAGGCCGCTCGGGGCAGCAGGGTCCCGAGGCAGGGCAGGGCAGGGTCGTGGGCCTCCGCCCGGGACACAGCCGGGCCGAGCTTCTGCGCAGGCCAAGGATAGCGTCAGCGAATGACGAGCCTGTCTTCACTTTGGCGGCATAGGGGCCGAGCATGACCCCTTTCACTTCTGGATCCACTCGATCTTGGCCGGCTAACCCTTTCCTCCAGCCTCTCCCCGTGGGCCCCAGCCAGAAGGGGCTGCTGCTGCATGCGCGGCTCCGGCTGCCTGCCCTTCCGGAGCGTCCTTCGGGGGGCCGCTCTGACGCGCGCTGCACTCTGCCTGCAGGTGGCCCTCCACTTCTCGCTAAGCCGCGCGGGCGTGGCGGCGCTGGACAAGGCGGAGCTGGTGGTGGAGACGCTGGAGGCGCTGCCGGCGCCGGCCCCCCCGCCCAACGCAAGTGTCAACGTGACCGGCAACGCGAGCAGCGCCAACCAGAGCGTGCCGCAGGGGGATGCAGCCGCCGGCGAGGGGGCCGAGGGCGCAGCTACGGGCAACGGCACAGAGGCGGGCCGGCCGGCGGTGAAGCACAGGAAGCGGACGCTCAGGATCCCCCTCGAGGTACGGCCCTCTCGCGCTCCGGCCCCTTGCCCCCCGGCCTCTCTGCGGGCAGTCCGTGCAGCAACGGGAAGTGAACCTGCGGGGGGAGCTGCCTACGAGAGTGGTCGCCGCACCCACACCCGGCGGCTGCTTTTGCCGCTGTGCTGATGACGTGCGGGGTGGCGCGCAGGTGGCGGACGTGAGCCCGGCGTCGCTGCGGGGCATGGAGCCCGCAGATCTGGCGGCCGCAGCAGCGCGGCACGAGGAGCTGCGCGCGCGCGACCAGGAGAAGCACGCCACCGCGGAGGCCAAGAACAGCCTGGAGGCGTACATCCTGCAGACCAGGACCAACGTGAGCGCGCGCACAGCGGGCAGGCCCCCCTCAGCGCACTGTGAAACACAGCACGGCACTCTGCAGCGCCCCATGTCACACTGTGGTCGCCGCGGGTGCTGACCGTTTGTCCGGGTGTGCGGTGCAGCTGGCGGAGGAGGAGGGCGTGGCCGGCGTGTCCACTGCGGCGGAGCGCGGCGAGCTCGAGGCGGAGCTGGCGGCGGCGGAGGAGTGGCTGTACGGGGAGGGGGCCGACGGCGCCGCCCCCGCCTTCCAGGACCGCCACACAGCGCTGCGCCGGTGAGCCCCGCCGCAAGCAGGGGCCCGGCCGGCGACGACAGGCCAGGCAGCCGAGAGGGCACTCCAAACGCTCTGCCGTCGCTGGAGCTCCGACCTGTACGGCGCGGGGTGCAGCAGCGGAGCGTGCCACTGTGGCCTCCTGTGCGAACCGTGCGCCATCGGGGGCTGCCAGTGCTGCGGAGCTACGAGTTGTGCATCCGGGGGCTTGCCCCGCCCGCCAGCCATGCACGCTCCTGGCCCCGCGCTGCTACAGCCGCTGTCATGTGGTAGCGACGTGATGCCCGAGCATGGCTCTTATCGTCGAGTCCCCGCCCTGCTGTTCCTCGTCTCCGTACTGCTATTTCGAGGAGCGGTGCCACTTGGATCGGACACCCGGGGGCACAGGGTCGCGCTGGCGGCTTGCTCGCGGGGGGGCCCTGACCCCCCTCCTCGCCTGTTGCCGTGCGTGCAGGCAGGGCGACCGCATCTTCTTCCGCCTTCAAGAGCAGCGACACCGTCCCCAGATCGTGGCGCGCGCCCATGCCCTGGTGGCGCGCGCGCGGCGGGACGTGGCGGCCTGGCGCGAGAGCCGGCCATGGGTGGGCGACGCGGAGCTGGCGGGCCTGCTGGCGGCGGTGGGCGAGTTCGAGGAGTGGGTGGCGCAGCAGGAGGCCGCGCAGGCGGGCCGCCGGCCGGAGGAGGACCCCGCCTTCGCGTGCGCCGACGTGGACAGCCGCGCCAGCGCACTGCTGAAAAAGGTGAGCCGCGCCGGGGGTGCAGGAATGCCGAACCTGGGTCCCCTACGGACAATAGATAGACACCCCGTATTGCATAGAAAGACAGCGAAAGAGAGGGGGGCCGGGCAGCACGTGACGAACGGTGCTGCAGCTGAAGCAAGCGGGCCGCTGCCCGGGTGGCAGCAGGTGGGGAGGAGTCGAGGTGCAGCCTTGACCGAAGCGATGGGACGAGCTGGCGGAGGGAGTCGGGCGGACGCACGAGGCGCCGCGGGCAGAGGGCGGCCAGTGCGGCCACGCCAGGCACTGCCTGGGACATGGGCACAGAGCAACAGGTGTGGGCTGCGGGAGCAGGCCGGCAGCCGGGGCGTGGCACCAGTGTAACTTGCACCCTCCGTTGTGTGCAGATCCGGAAGGTGGAAGCCATCCCCAAGCCGAAGCCGAAGCCGAAGCCGAAAGTGAACGTGACGACTTCCGGCGACGACTCGACCGTCAGCAACGAGACGAGCCAGGAGGCGGGTGCGCCAGAGACGGAGGAGGCCGCCAGCGAGGAGCTGGGCCCCGACGAGGGCGCAGGTGGCGAGGAGGGAGGGGAAGAAGAGGACGCGGGGGCGAAGAAGGGCGCGAGCAATGACGACAGCGGAGGGCTCGAGGACGAGGAGAGCAGGAGCGGCCACGATGAACTGTAACGCAGAGTCTTGACATGGCAGATACTCCTGATTTTGCTAACCGCCCATTGGTTGGAAGCCGATTTCTCGTTACATTGATTTTCCAGAAAAGAGCTTGATTCCACGAGGACGATTTGTTCCGACTTCAATGCTGTTGTTGGGCCACTCTGATCAGCATCGTTGAAATGATGGTCAATGGGGAAACGCCTGATGTTGCCATAGATACCAGCTGCTTTTGCACATGTTTTCCAAGCGGGGCTCTTGTAAGACATGAATTCAACGTCGTATCCATGGTGCATGTTCACTTTTGAACTTGGCCGCGGATTGGGTATCGTCACGGCCTTGTTCAATAAGGACGTCTGACCATCTTATGATTGTAAATTGCTGAGGACAGCCCTAGCTGTCTTAGTGCACTTTCTCAAGCCTGGCCGATGTTCTCGGATATGCCGCGTTCATCATGCGTGCCAGGCGCGGCCAACCACAGTACGTGACGGCCGGGCTGCCATGGAAACAATTGAGCCGGTATGTTCACCGGCCATCATGTGCAGATCGAAACCACGTACCATGTTTTGGCATGCCAGTGCTTACAGTGCACCACATGCAATGCCTTGCAAAGCGGCCGGCCATGTCCGACATATCATGATGCAGTAAGTTATGTTTTAATAACGCCCCGTACGTGCCACGTCATGAGCTATCGAGCAGCTAGTCTGCCAGTGAGACCGGGACGGTACAATGAGTTGACTCTGCAGCTTGCAGTGCTCCCCCTACAAGTCATGTCCTTATAAGCTAGGCTCCCATGCCATGATGGTGAAGCTACGGCATGAGACAATTGCAAAACCCAACAATACATGGACTCCTGCTGAATACGTCAAGGTTAGAGTGACTATGATTCTTGTAAACCTCTTGTAAACATAGCGTGCAACTGACTTTGAAGACGACACGAAGATCAGAGCTGGGCTTAGGGTTCGACTGCTAGACATTGAGCTCGTCCGTGCCCTGGATATTTCGCCAGAAATCACTGAGTTTTGGGCGCTGAGTATGCTATTGCTCGCGTTGTCCAACTTAGCATGATGTGCCATGATGGTCACCGGGTCACTTGCTGTTATAAACCTTGATGTCGTGCCGTGATGAGTCGAGGCTGTGCCGTGTCGGGTGCGCTCAACATATGCAGTCGAAGCGAAAAAGCATGATGCCTATGTAATAAGCTACGTGAAATAGCAAAATCTTATCTCACTGCTGTCGTGCCGTGATGAGTCGAGGCTGTGCCGTGTCGGGTGCGCTCAACATATGCTCAACTTTTTGTGAGTCCAACGAGCCGCGGTATGTCGATTTGAGAAGAAAGCTCAAGTGGGGAAAGCGGGTGAATGTTAAGTAGCTCAAGTGCCCAACGTGCCGCTGTGAACAAGCATGCCACGTTGATGTCACAAGGAAGATGCCACGCTCATGCACTAGTGCTCAAGGTGGCAAGATGCGCTAGCGCCAAGGTGCTCTACCAAATACTACTCAACAAAAAGTGTACTAGGTATGCT
>DF237540.1:23328-37750 GCA_000708835.1 Klebsormidium nitens
GCCACGCTGAGCCATTGGGCAACACTCAGGTGCAGCTTGCTGCACGGCTGCAAGTCATGTCCGATTTTCATATCCATTAACGAGTCGATTTATTAATAAAGAGTGCGGGGGCTTTGGGCCCCCGCACTCCGTCTGGTGTGAACAAAGCACGAGAGCCTCTCGGCAAGTCTTGTTGACACTGCTAAGTTTTAATTTCGGTGCAACTCAAGTGCAAAGTGCTTTCAGTCGTCCATAGGCCCCGGAACATGGAATAATGGAATACGGAATACCCATTTTGGGAAGCGAAAGAATCCGGAATACCCAAATTTGGGCCTTGGAATACTAGAATACAGAATACTGGGCTTTTCCGAGCATACTACACAACATGTGGACAGCAAACAGCGGCAGAATACTTGACTTCGAACTAAAAAGACATCCAAAAGCATGCTTCGAACGAAAGAAGATTGTAGAAAAACTCACACGACACGGCGCCCTCCTTACGTAGCTTCCAAAGAGTGTCAAAAGACACATTTACGAAACGGAATACAGAATACTTGAGCACCTTGGAATACGGAATACTCCCTTTTTGGAAGCTTGGAATACAGAATACTGGGGGTCAAGTATTCCATGTTCCGGGGCCGACGTCCAGTTGTACACCTAGACTTTATTTGTGGTCCACACCGGCCAAGGGGTCGGCCACGACTGATAGAGCTGACACTATTCTTTGAATCCGGTGCGACAAGGTAATGCCTTGCCGCTGCAGTCGATCAAAATGCACACCAAAGTGAAATCTGGTGCATTCGAAATTGGAGTTCAGGCTCGACTCGTACTGTTGACACGAGTTGCGAGAAGTATGCGAGCTCAACAGAAAGCTTTCCAGTCGTGCGATTGTGCACCGGATGACCAATTTTCTGAATTTTAGCAATTTTAGTGTCGTTTCTCAATCGCATACAACTCGACTGAATCCGCTGAATCCGCTGACACACAGCATCGAATAAGGTGCGACATATCTGAGTATACCCAGCAGTACTGCATGATATGCACCGGATCCGGAAGGAAGTGCTAGTCTTCGCCCTTACGTGCTAGACTTGGAGATTTGACACCACTTGGCAGTCTGCGACAGTCCTTATTATTAACACCAGCCCAGCCGCGATGTTCTCGTGTAGTCGGAACTCGGCGACGGCGTTAAGCTTACGTCACTCGACCAATCAGATCGCAGGGTTCCTCCAGGCGAGTCACTAAGAGCCCCCTAACAATCGTCGAAAAACAAGTGCAACCAACTGCAACGTACCTACACATCATCATTGCATAAGGGCGCCCAAACATGTACGTATCAACTTAATTGACCTGGTCTGCTATGCAAACGGCTGCGGCGGCCGGAATGGCATGATGCATGACTCAACAGCTGCCAACATTTTGCTTCTGCAATTGCAGAGACTAATCTACTAACGGTCCTAGCTGGACGCACATGCACACTGCTCATGATAGCTTTGGTAAGAAGGGCCGGCCGCGGTGAAGAAAAAACCCTTGCATTGGGCTACTATTGGTCCCAGACGCACATGCAGATTGCTGATGATAGCTTTAGTAAGAAGGGCAGAAGCAACGGTAGCAAGGACTTCAAGTGCTCGCAACAAGAAACAATCTATATTTGAGAACTCGTAGCAGATTGTCAACTGCCTCGACCATGTAGCCTAGGGTATGGGCCCTTAAATACATCAACTTAGTGGGACCATCATGACCGAATGGGACCCTTATGTCGGAGTTACAACCATAGGCACGTGTGCGCCTTAGCACCGGATGTTCTAGGAATAATGATGATTACACGATGATGCCAGATTCGCTAGCAACGAAATCCGATAGTTATGACCAACGAAGTAATTTGCAATCAAAGGCTGTCCACAGGAAAGAGGTAAAGACCACCAATCCTGGTCCAACAAAAGGGTTAGATATGTCTTGTGGGGCTCCAATATCACGATCATGCTGGAGGAGCGGCCAGAGGGAGGGGGGCTGTATTGGGCGAAAATCAAAACTGCAAGGGTTTTGAACTACAAGCCTAATTCCTGTACGTATTCATCAAAAGCAGACTCGCTTCACCCTCACTTCACCCTCGCTTCCCCCTGCACAGGCCTCCACTTGTGCTTAGCCGCGCCCATACGGATGATACCTGCTTCCCCCGCTGCCGCCCGCCCCGCTCATGCCTCCACGGCTGCTGCCATAGCCGCTGCTGCCATACCCGCCGCCGCTGCTTCCGGCCCCGTAGCCACTCCCGTACGCACTGGCTCCTCCCGCAGCCCCGTAGCCGCCGTACCCCGCGGATGCGCCGTACACGTCCTCTGCACCGTACCCGCTGCCGTAGCCATACCCGCCTGCAGCGTATCCAGAACTCCCGTATCCTCCCCCTGCTGACGACCCCCCATACCCCCCGCTGGAGCTCCCATACCCTCCATAGCCGCTGCCCCCATAGCCCGCCCCGTAGCCAGCGGGCCCCCCATAGCCTGCGGAGCCATAGCCGCCGCGGCCACCGGTAGACCGGCCATAGCCCCCCCCTGCTCCTGCCCCGTAGCCCCCCCCATAGCCATCGCCATAGCCGCCCCCGTAGCCGCCCCCCCCATACCCGCCGCTCCTTCCTCCATAGCCGCCCCCGTAACCGCCGCCCCCGTAGCCGCCAGTGGGGCCGTCCCCAAGGGGCTTCTTGGGCTCAGCCTTCTTGACCTCCACCTACAGACAATGGCACACGGCGGGGAGAGTGAGGCAAAGAGCCCCAGACAGGCAACCAAGAAACATGCGCGGGATCCACTACTCGCTTCGGCGTGCAATTGCATTCCGACCTGCTGATGTCCACCTAGCAACTGCCCCTCTACCAAAGAATGCAAGGACAATCCCCAGCTGCAGCTATGACTGTAGGCAAACACGTCCGCACCGAGCCCTCAAGACACGCGGGCCACGCTTTATGCCAGGAGCAGGGCCCGCTGCGGCGCTGACCTGCTTGTTGTCGATCTCGTGCACCTTGTTGCTGCTCAGGATGGTGTCCACCACGGCCTCGTTGTCAAAGGTGAGGAAGCCAAAGCCGCGCGAGCGCCCCGTCGTGTGGTCCTGCATGATCACCACGTCCACAATGGTGCCGTACGCCCCAAAGTGCTCCTTCAGCACATCTGCACGCAGCGCCCACCGCCGCGTCAGAAGACCATGAGACAGGGGGAGCAGCCCGGGCAAAGCAGGGGGGGTGCAGGCAGGCGCGGGCCAGCCATGGCACGCAGCGGCGGTCGGCCCAGGACAATCTGCTCCACAGGGTCCACAGGTCGGGCTGCACTGCAATCCAGGCATCTCTGTGCATCAACAGAAGGTGGCCACCTGACGCGCGGCGAGTATCAGAAGAGGGCACCCCGCTGGTCCATGCCCAGGCTCAAGGAGCAGATGGCGTACCTTCTGTGGCGGACGCGGGGAGGCCCCCCACAAAGATCTTCTTTGTTCGTGGCCCCCTCAGGCCCTGGGATGCCTCCCGCGGAACTGCACTCTTCACCTCAACCTGCACCCCCGGAGGAGCACAGTCAGCACAAGGCGGAAGGATAAGGGGCTGCGCTCTTGAGGCACGGCACCTCCTCAGGAGCACGCCACACAACAAAGAGGAAGGGGCGGGATGGAGTGCAAAGCCCTGAAGCTGCACATGCCTCGACAAGTCCTGCGAAATGCTCATTGGCTGTCTCTATGAGGGTGGACCCTCCACGAAACGCTGAGCTCTCAAATAGCTGAGCACTTAAGCAAGACAAGAGCCAATCACCAACATGCGAACCAATTCTCCAAATGCAACGGACAATGTTGTTCACCAGCAAAACAGGATGAAAGCCAACGCCAGAGCTTCTTACATCTCGGCCATCAATCCGGTGCTTCTCTTCCAGCACCCTGTTCACGCTGTCCTGGTTGTCGAAGGTAACAAACCCAAAACCTCTGGGGCGGCCCGTAATCCTGTCCTTCATGATAACCGCATCGGTAATGTTGCCATACTTGGCAAAGTGATTCCGCAGTCCCTCTGCATTAACATGGATGATGTCAGCAAAGCTTGGAACAGGCCCCTAAAATAAAACTGGGAGGATCTGATCTACCAACAGATTGAGCCGAAGACATAATCGCCATGCATCCACTTTCACATCCATGGTCAAGAAGCTGGTAATGGTCCTGCTATCAAGCCACAGATTGGTCGCCGATCTTACCGGTAGAAGTGTCCCATGATAGGCCCCCAACGAAAATCTTCCCTTGGTCAATCCTGGAGAGAAACAATCTTCACTCTCAATGAAACCTCTGACCAGAGCACACTTGACCAAGACGAACAGAAGTGGAGCAGAAATGGGTTACATCTAATCCATACCATCTGCATATGACTACATGCCATACCGCACAGCGAAGGAGGCCCATGCTAATCACAACTAAAGAGTGTCTGCTGTGCTGACTAACCCTGCTTGACCTCCATCTGATGCTGCCGCTGTCTGAGCCTGAGAGTGAGACTCTATGTTCTCTTCCTGACGCTCTCCTCCATTCTGACCGGCTTGCTCTTCTTGCTGATATTCAAGCCCCTCATCCTGATTGCCATTTATTTGCTGCTCGTCTGCCATACTGCGTGCCTGTACGACCAAGTATTTGTGCCTGCAAGTAACCCCTGTTCATCTCATCTGTCAAGCGGAACCAAGGAGGTCATCTATTGTACAAAAATCCACGTCCGATCGCTTGATGCACAAAGCATGAAGAGGTTCAAACCAGAGGCGTACAAAAACACAACAGCAGCGGTAGCAAAGAAAGCAAAGGTCACACTCTATAATGCTACAAACAGAAGTATAACACCTTAGATGCTCAGCAAGCAACAGAGCTGCTTTACTGACCTGCTTGTAGGAGACGCCCGCGCAGATGGTCTGCAGGTACACACTTCTGCCCGAAAATGCTATCTTAGAGCAACTTGCAAGCTGTGCTTGGTGCTTTCATACCTAGTTGAAGGTCTGAGGTCCTGCTTGTTTCCAGGTTTGCCGGCGACATGTGCTGGAATGGCAACTGCTCGGGAGTCGGGACGTGGACCCAGGGGCTCGATCACACTGTCACAGGCTACAGCCTCTCACAGGTACGGTAAATCTACCGGCCGGGAGAGGCCCCCGGTGCTCCCTCCCCGGCCTCCTCAGCTACCATTAACACGTCGTGGTCGCCGGCCATCTCTTACATTGTCGAGCAGCTGCCACATGCAACGTGCAGCAAATTGCTGAGCAATGCGCATCCATGATTCCATTGCCATTTCCATGCATCCATGTGCCGGATTTCTCACCAGCTGACCATCTTTCGTAGCAAGCTGGAGGGGGAAGGTCTGCACGCCTTTGGTCGCACTGTGCTGGGTTCCCCCAACCTTGAGCTGTCATTCTGGGCGACAGCTGGCCTTGAAGAGGGTGTCCCTCTTCTTCTCGAGATCGCCCTCTACCTCGTGCTCTTCTTCAGCTGCGGCATCGCCACCGGCTTCCTCCTCGCGCGCTACTTCACGCTGTGCCTGTCCCTGTACCGAGGGGGCCCCGCAGCTGCCCACTCCGCGGTGCACTGACCCTCCCCACCCGCCACCACCCACCCCGCGCAGGGCACCTGCAGCAAGGGGCCAGGATGGGGCCCGCGCAGCAATGCCAGCCCTGACCGCTCTCTAGGAAGAACGTCCTAGGGCATCCCGATGTTGCCTCGTCGTCACTGACCCCGTGCGTGCCCCCCGTGCCCGCCTGCGCGCCCTGCCACGCTGGCGGCCAGCTTCAAGCGCCACCAGGCCAGCCACGCGCACACGCCCGGCCCCCCCTCCCTCTCCGTCACCATTGCTTGCCCCCCCCGCAGCCCCGCCACGTCCAAGCCCAAAGTCGCCACCCCCCGGCCGCGGCCCAAGAGGCCTTCCGTGAGCCGGAGGATGGGCCGCATCCGCGACGTGCTGCGGCACCGGGGGTGCCTCTACTCAGCCGCGTGTGCGGCGCTCTTGCTGCTCCTCTTTGCCCTGGTACCCCCCATCCCGCAGCCAGAGGCGTATCACCGCTTCGCCGACCGGCGGACGTTGATTGGCGGGGTGCCCAACACACTGAATGTGGTCAGCAACTTCCCGTTCCTCATCATCGGCGTGTTCGGTCTCGTCACCGCCCTACACGGCAACCGCTTCGGCTTCACGTGAGCGCCCTCTCTTTCTACCTCTTGTGAAAACATGCCCCCCGTCTGTCAAGGGGCAAAGCTCGGATGTTGCCACTGTGATGTGCCCCAAGGCTTTTCAGAGCCGTCGAACTCCGCCGAGCCACCTCGAGAGGCACTGTGCCCCCTGTCCCCTCAAAGAAAATCTGTCGCTGCTTCCCCCACAAACTCACCTCAGGTCCTGTCCTTCAGAATACTAGAATGATTTCTTGTGGCAGTGGACATTCTTGCAGACCTGTATAGGGCATACATACTGGGCACACATACTCTCTGTTATCATCATTATTTTTTCTGTGAGACGTTTGACGTAATTTTGCATGCGACTTGGGCAAAGCCTCTTTGGCCCTTCCCAGCTGCGGTTTGCCTTGCTCTGTCCCTCAGGATGTTCCTGTCTCCCAGTGGATGCCACCCCTGCAGATGGCAGCCAGCCTGCACACCCTCACCTCACGCAGCGCACGCCGCTCAGAGCCCACCAGGCCAAGGGCAAGCCGGGGATGTGCCCCTCGCTGAGCTGGCGCCCTCTGAAAATGCCAATGGCAAAGCAGCCGCCGCAGACGTTTTCCTTTTCTGGTGGTGCAGGTGCGGGGGCGAAGTGGCGGGGTGGGCGTGCTTCTTTTTGGGCGTGGCCGCCACCGCCTTTGGCTCCGCCTACTACCACCTGCGCCCCAACGACGGCCGCCTCGTCTGGGACCGCCTCCCGGTCAGTCTGCCCCCTCGCGCCCCGCACGCCCCGCATGCCATGATCAGCAGTGCTGGAGAATGTTGCTATTCTGGCCACCACGGTCTCCCCGGCCACTGGCTCAAAGGGACGGCAGGAGGCCCCAGGTTGCTGCGGGGCGCTGCGGCGAGACTGGGCCACTGCACTTATCCGACATGAGAAGGGTGCTCGGCCACGAGTGTCCCGTGTTTGACCCCTGCTAGTTGCGGAGCCGACCGCTGCGGTGGATTGCCCCAGCTCGGGCTACGAGACGCCCATTGGCTCCGGGGCGGCCGCCTTACCCCACAAATCTGCGGTCTTCCGCCGTGCGCCGAACTGATCCGAGGGCATAAAGCCCACCCTGCTCTGCACTTCCACAGACATCCACCAGCTGGCCCGTCTCATGTGCCCCCCCCCTCCGCCCCTGCCTGGCCGTGCCCCCCTTTGTGGCCTCTCTCACACGCGCCGGCCCCCTGCCTGCAGATGACGGTGGCCTTCACGTCGCTGGTGGTTCTCTTTGTGGTGGAGCGCTTGTCGGAGCGCGGCGGCACCGTGGCGCTCCTCCCCGCGCTGGCGGCCGGCATCGCCTCCGTGGCCTACTGGAGGTCGGGCCCGCATGCGCCCCTCCTCTGTGCCGGCACTGCCAGCGAGGTCCCATTGTCGGCGCACTGCCTCGCTCGCCCCTGTGTGCTCTCTGCGGGCTGCGCTCTGCTGGGAAAGCGGAGGGGCAGCGGCCTTGGAGCGCATCCCCCCCCGGGCGCCCCGTCCCGCCGCAGGATGCCGGGCAGGGAGGAGTGGGAAGGGCCCTGATCCCGCCCGAGCAACAGGGCCCGGTCTGGTCCGCAGCGTCCTTTGGTGGGCCGTCCCCCTGACCCGGGCGCTGTGTCCGTGCGCAGGCTGACGGACGACCTGCGGCCGTACCTGCTGGTGCAGTTCGTGCCGCTGCTGCTCCTCCCCGCGCTCGCGCTGCTCACCCCCGCCAAGTACTCCCACTCCGCCGCCTGGCTCGGCGCGGCCGCCTGCTACGCCGCGGCCAAGCTCGCGGAGGTGGGCGACGGCCTCGTGTTCCGGCTGAGCGGCGCGGTGGTGAGCGGGCACACGGTGAAGCACCTGCTGGCGGCCGCGGTGCCGGTCTACCTCCTGCTCATGCTGCACCGCCGCGCGCTGCTGGCGGAGCGGGTGTCGGAACTAGAGCGGTGGGGGTGGGGGCCCGGGCGGGGGCGGGAGAAGGCGGGGGAGGCCACGGGGCAAGAGGGGCTGTTCGGGGACGAGGAGGAGGGGGCCGCGCAAGAGAGCCAGGGCTTGCTCCCCCGTGGCTCCTCGAGCGAACCACGTGTATCATAGGCTCTGCATCTGACCGGGGATGGTCGCACCACCCCTCAGTGTCGGGCCCCTACCGCTCGCGTGCCCTTATGTCAGTGGCCGCTCGTGACTGTGGTGCACTTGATGCATGCCGACCGTCGAGCATGAGCACGGAACTTGTGGGACGAACTCTCCTGGTGTGCTACCTACAGGACACACGAGGGCAGGCTGCAACCATCTACCAGGCCGACATGACATGCGGGTGTATGAAGCTCGATTGCATTTGCAGGAACATGTAATATCGGACCCGGAACTCCAAGTAAGATACAGCTTGGCTCTTCCGTCGAACTTCAGCTAGAGTGCTTCAATGTTTCTGATGCACGTTTTTCTTATATCGATCAAACTTCTACATGAAAGTGGTAACTTCTGCAAAACGCATGGCGTCAGATTCGATGAGATGCAGTACGTTGTCCGTTACACAAGTGCTTTGTAACAAAGCTTGTAAATCCCGCAGTACGTTCGGGTTTTGTATTTGTTACCATCAAAGCATCATGGAGCGAGTGCAATGAGTTGATCATTTGTCAACAATTATGCGAGATTCACTGATTACATGCATGAATCGGACTTCATGCCATCATAATCATACGGGAAAGTCCATGCGTGGTTTTACTAACTGGACACTGACTTTTCTAAGATACTTATACATACTATAATAGGTGAGCATTCCATGATGGTAGGCACATGCATCGATTCATGGAAACTACTGGAGGCGATGTTGGTTTGAACGTGGTTGGCCCACTCCAGGGTCGAATATCAGCTCTAGAGGAGTCGAGGGATATGTCGGCTAGCCGGGCGAGGGCGGGTGGTTCGCGCGCAGAGGTTGTAGAGAAAGCCCGAGAACTCGTTTCTGACGCGACCAATTTGCAAAGGGCTTCAACGCGTTCAGTCCTACGAGCTTTCTCAAAGTTTGCGTACATGCAAGATCTCAAGGAGCTAGGAGCATGGGCCAGCATTGGATCGATCATGCAGATTGAGCATGCATGCTCCGTTTCTATATACGTTGGCTAGATTTAGACTTGGGCTCATGTAAGTTGGCTATAGAGACTGGTGCATGGCAAGGAATCAAAGCCGCGGGCAGAGCGGTATTGTGCATTGTGTGCAGCGGGCCGGTGAGGTAGAGGACGAAGTCCATTGCGTGTATGATTGTCGATCCAGCATACGATAGTATTAGGAGATTGTTGGCCATTTCCTCTTTAAGGATAAAGAACTTCAAGTTGTTCCTCAACTTGAATTCGCAGGATCAACATGAAGTAGGAAGGTTTCTGCACTTAGCCTTTGAAGTAAGGACAAGATTATTGCAGAACGTTGAATAGATTCAGTCGTCGACTTAGCCGATCACGGCTCCAAACCGGCGTTAAATCATCATCATCATCATCTAAAAAATATCCCTCTATTGTAGATCTGACCATGTTACACTTCAGAGGTTTCAAGATGTGGAGTCACCTACAATTGGTCAGTATGCTGTTTTAGGTTGAAATGTTCAGACGTGAATATGTGTGGCTCAACTCGCAAATGTTCCGCATTCAAGGTTTCCATGTGAAGCTGTAAGCTGGATTCAACAATCTTGATATTTCAACACGTTGTACATTCAACTAAAGTGGACATTCTAGGCGGCAATGGGAGCACTGCTTGCACACGGAGCATCAAGCGGGAAGACCTAAGGCTGCTCCATTATGATGCAGAGTAAACAACTCGTTCGACGAGACTTTTCTAGGAACCGGGTAAAATCACTGGGGGTCGCAGCTGGCTGGTTGCCGGCACGGAGCCGCCCCGATGTCATCGCTGTGCGATGCTGCCGCCCGGCCCCGGTATGCACGCGGTTTGCGGGATGCGCGCCAGGAGGCTGTCCACGGAGGAGAGGAAGGAGGAGCGGCTGTAGTGCTCCTGCACGAACTCCACGGCCGCCTCGCGCAGCGCCTGCCACGCGCCCGCGTCCCCGCTGATGGCCACCACCTGCGCGGCCATGTCCGCGCTGTCGCGCGCCGCCAGGATGCCGTCGCTCACGTTGACCGCGCCCAGCTGCGCCGCGATGCGCTCCATGGCCACCACCGGCACGCCGTGCGCCATCGCGTCCAGCACCTGGGGACAGAGGCGGAGGGGGGGGGGTCACGGGGCGCACCAAGAAAGCGGAGCGGACCAGGAGGCAGCAGCCTTGGACCTTGTTCCGGCATGAGCAGCCTGACGTTGATCGGTGTGCCAACCACCCTCTCTCGACAGGCGAGTGGACACATCGCAATGCCGCCACTCTACAGTCTAGACATGGACATGCTGACCACTTGCACCTACAGAACCAGACGCTGCATCGCGCGGCACGCGTGGCCCCGCGCCGCGGGCGCACCTTGATCTGGATGCCCGCCCCGTACTGGTGCGGCGCCACAAAGAGGCGCGCGCTGTCGTAGTACGGCCCCAATTCGTCCACGCTGCCCAGCACGTGCACCCCCCCCGCGCGGTCGTCCAGCGCCAGCAGCTCGGGGGGGGGCTCCTTGCCGATGACCACGATGCGCGCGCGCGGCTGCTGCCGCCGGATGAGCGGGAACACGTTGGCCACGAAGTGCTTCACGGCGTCCCCGTTGTAGTACATCGTGTTGTGGAAGGCGCCGATGAAGAGCAGGTCCGAGCGCGCGCCGTACCCCGGCAGCGACAGCGCCGGCTCCACATAGAACGACAAAATCTTGGTCTGCACGTGCCCGCCCCTGCACACACCACCGCCGCGCCGTCAGCCCCACGCCGCCCGGAGGAGGCCGCCAGTGGCCGGGCAGACAAGAAGGCAGGAGTCAGGGAGAGGGCGCTGGCGCAGAGCCAGCCGGGCCAGGCACGGCGGGGGACAGGGGCCTGGAGCAGTGCCAGGCGCGCATGTCCGCTGCCTGCGTGCGAGCAGGGCCCGTCCCTGCAGCTGGCCAGCCCCGCGCGAGGAGGCTCACCCGTGGAACTCTGCGACGCGCTCGCGGTCGGCCTGCGTGACGAGCAGGCTCTCGTTGGCCAGGGCAAAGAGGCGCAGCTCCTCCACGCGGCCCTGCTGCACCGCCGCCAGCAGCGCATCGTCGTGCAGCGCCTGCGCGCGCGCCTCGTCGCGGGTGTACCACAGCGCCTGCGCACGCAGCAACACACGCAGCGCTCAGCCACACACTGAGGCCACAGCGCGGCACAGCCAGGCAGGCAGAGCAAGGAGGACAGGACGCAGTACACAAGCGGCCGGCTCACAGGCCCAGCCTGCCCAGCGCAGGGCAGCAGTAACATTGCAGCGGGGCAGGCGCGGCGCCTCACCTCACTGTCAAACACAAGGTACCTGCACACGCAGCACACGCACTGTCAGTAGGGGCAGGGGGCGAGGTACAGCACAGCTTCCGGGGGGGGACACAGCAGCCTGAGGGAGGGGCGCAGAAGTGCTGGCACATGAGCACAGGACAAGTGCCCTGGCCGCAGCAGGAGACCCTTTCCGAAGGGCCACTCACGCGCGGGGCTGGTGCTGCTTGATGCAGGCGTGCGCGTTGAGGAAGATGGGGGGCCGGCTGACGATGACGGCGTCGTAGAAGCCGGCGCGCTCCTCCAGGAAGGCGCACAGCTGCTGCGTGCGCTCGGCCAGGAGGGGGTCGCTGTACTCCCAGCCCGCGGTGGCGTTCCAGATGACCTCCACGCCGCGCTGCAGCAGCTGCGCCACGGTGCGCGGGGGCCGGCGGTCGAGCATGGGGTACATGGTGACCAGCGCGCGGAACTGCGCGAGCGCGTGCAGGATGAGCAGCGCGCGCCCGTAGCCGCTCCCGGTGTCGGGGTCCCCCAGCAGCTGGTCCACAAACAGGATGCGCTTGGCGCCCGTGTTCTCGCGTGCGCACAGCACGCTGGCGGGGCTGGACGGGAAGTGCCGCGACTCGATGAACGGCTTCCACTTGCGCCGGAAGATGACCTCGCTGGCCGCCATAAGCGCCAGCGCCTCGTCGCGCCCCTTGGAGCTGTACTCGTGGTGCGTCACCGCGGCCGCCGGCTGGTACAGCACCGCCAGCCGCTGCTCGTACCGGATCTTCATCTGCAGGTCGCTGTCCTCGTAGTAGTGCGGGAACGTGTTCGCCTCAAACCCGCCCGCCGCGGCAAACACGTCGCGGCGCACCAGCAGGCAGCACGCGCTGCAGTAGTCCACGCTGCGCACGTAGTTGTACTCGGGCGCTGCCGGCGACTGCCCGCGGCCGTACCCCGCGCAGCTGCCCTGCGCGTACACCAGGCTGCCCGCCTCCTGCAGCAGGCCCGTCGGGTAGACGAGCTTGCAGCCGACGGCGCCCGCGTCCAGGCGGCCCTCCAGCGTGGCCACCAGCGCGGCCAGCGTGCCGTTGCCCACCTCCACGTCGTTGTTGAGGTACCAGAGGTAGCGCGACCAGGGGTGGCTCAGGTTGAACGTCGCGTGGTTGTTGGCGCGCGCAAAGCCGAGGGGCTTCTCGGAGCGGCCGCCCACGATGCCCTCCACCTGGGCCAGCAGCGCGGGGGTGCCGTCGCTGGAGGCGTCATCAAACACCACGACCTCAAACGGGATCTCGGTGCCCAGCGCCGCGATGGATCTGAGCGCCTGCATCGTCTTGTTCACGCTGTTGTGCGCCGTGATGATGATGGACACCAGCGGGGCGCCTCCGCCGAAGCGTGGCATGCTAGGCAGCGCGCCCGCCATGCCCGGCTGGCCCTCTACTTGCGCCACAGCGAAGCGCGCGGCGCTGATGGGGGGGCGGTCGCGCGTGTGGCGCATCTTGTACGTGGAGAGGCAGCCTGCGCCGCCGCTCTCGAGCTGCACCATGAGGCGCAGGAAGCCCCAGTGGCTGTGGACCACCAGCAGCAGCAGGCCCGCAAACAGCAGCACGAGCCGCGAGGGGGCCAGCATGCGCAGCGGGCCCATGACGGCACTACCGCGGCAGGCACCCCTACATAGGGGAGGCAAATGCCAGCTAGAATCGGGGGGGGGGGGGCGCGAATGGGGCGTCCTCTGCCGGCCTGCGAATGGGGCTGTCCGGGATGGGACCTGCTGTTCAGCAGTTCAAGTTTGGCCTGAAGGTTGAGGGGAATGGGCTCTGAAACGTGAACCAAGGTCGCTTGGATCCACTGTCCGCCCTTGAAGTTGAACTTGAAATTGGAGCCAGATCTGCCACCGCCTCCCTGCTGCAGGTGCCAGGACTGGTAGAGGTCTGCGCGTGTGCTCACTTCCCTCTGCCCTGGGCCTCGGATGTTCTGCTCTAGCTAGAGCAATTTGCAAGATCTCACGTCTCTTTTCAGATCTCTTTTCAGATCAGCCTGCATTTGCCTGGTCCGGTAGTACCGTACCGTATGGGTTACTCGTAGGTACCCGCAACCCCGGGTGGCGGCAGTACTTTTCTCAGGTGCGTTCAGCCGTCGATCTGGCACGAGGCTACCATTCGACGGATTTCAGGCGCCAAGAAAGCACGGGGGAACCAGGCAGGACAGGGGTACTTTCGAAGCCTCAATGCTGGTAGCAGCTGTCAGACTACCGGTACGGCGTCCAGGTCCAACGGCACACACAGACTTGGCGCGCCACGTTTGGAATCGGATCGACCGATTTTGGTAGCTACTACTACTACCGTAGACTCAGGACTGTATAGCAGTGTAGGACTAGCCTAGCCAGATTCCAATGCCGATGGATTCTTGGAAGCTCAGCATAAGTTGGCCCTGGCAGCGCGGGGCGCCCAAGTCGAGGGGACTGCGAATCCAATGCTGAGAGACGCAGCGTGTGCGGAAGTCTGCCCTCGGTCTACGGGGATTCCAAAGTCGTTGGGGCCTTGATGGTCGCTGCACAGCTCTGCTGAGAGCGTTGTGGGAGCAATGGTGGCCACAGACACCGCGCCCAGCAGCAGGGATGCCGGCTGGATCCCGTGGGATTCGCTGCAGGCCACGCTGGCCGACTACCACTGGGCACTGCAGGTCAGTGCGGCCCTGCCCCCCCTTGCAGCAGCTCCTAGACACAAGATGTGCACGAATGGCCCTCACTCTTGGCGTGTGCGTGCCTCTCTCTCTTTCGGCTCTTGCCGCTGTCCCTCTCCCCATCTGTGGCCCCTGAACCCCCCTGCTGCGGCTCTGCTGCGCGTGTGTGTGTGCAGGAGTACCTGCGCAGCCTGGTGGTGCGCGACGGCCCCGCCGATGGCTGCATCTCCCCGTGCCCGCGCTGCAAGGGCGATGGGCGCGGCCCGCCCGGGGACGGCGGCCTGGCGCAGC
>DF237540.1:38053-54997 GCA_000708835.1 Klebsormidium nitens
AATCTGCAGCAGGCGCTGCACCACCTCGAGGCGGACCCCTCGCGCAGCGCGCCGCAGCGGGGCGCACGCAGCCGGCCGTTTGCAGTGCTCTGGCGCTGGCGCGGCTTGGATGGGCTGGGGCCGCGCGGCGGGCGCGCCACGTGGGAGCGCCAATGCTGGTTCTGCGACGGGTGAGCCACTGACAGCCGCCCCGGACCACCAACAGGGGGGCTGGCCCTCACGCATTTGCGTGGCTCTGCTTGGTGCTGCCATGGCGCAGCAGGGGCCCATTCCAGAGGTTGCGGCGCCCTGCTGGGGCGTGCTTGTCGCGGCGCTGCCCTGACCCCGCGGCGCTGTGCGCTGTGCAGCGTGGGCATCATGCCCGTGGTCAACCTGCACGGCTACCTCTGTGCCTGGGCCCCCGCGGCACTCAACACCCGCCACCACGCCGCCTCCGCCGCGCCCCCGTCCTCCGCTGCTGCTGTGCGCCCCCCCGCCCCGTCGCATGAGCGCCTGCAGCGCCGCAGGGCAGCGCTTGCTCGGGGCCACGCGGGGCGGGTCGGCACGCCGGGGCTGCGGCTGATGCGTGTGAGCAAGGCGCAGAAGGTGCCGGGAGAGAGCACGCAGCGCTACGTGGGCCACCTGGTGCCCGCGTTTGAGGTGCGCGAGCGCGCAGAGCAGATGCCGCACTGGCACGACGGGCGCACCCGCCGCCGCGGCAACCTGCTGGAGTTTGACTGGCGCCGCGCGCAGTGGATTGCCGACGTGCAGGTAAGGGGGTGGGGGAGGGGAGGCGCGGAGAGCTCCACAACGTTGAGGCTGGCAGGGGCCAGAGGCGCTGCGCCTCCTCCAGTCTCTTATGCACGGCGGAGTGCGAAGGGCGTGCATGTTCCTCAGCCTGACTCCTTGTGCGCCCCCTGGCAACGTGCAGAACATTGTGGAGAGCCCGGTCGGGCCAGCCCCCCCTGCCGCTGCGCCGCCGCCCCCCCCACCCCGCCCCTTGGATGCGGCGCAACCCGCGGCTGGGGCCCTGGCCAAGGCCGCGCATCTCACGGGGGGGGACCGGCGGTCGGGCGGCATGGCGCGGCTGGAGCGCATGCTGGCGGACTGGAGCAGGAGGAGGCGGGGAGCAGGACGGCGCCAGGCAGGGGGTAAGCGCGGGCTGCCACAGACAGGGGGGCACACGCGGCGGCGGTCCTGTGGCTGCAGACAGCCCATGGCTGCTCAATGCGACCTCGCTCTTCCTGGTCGCTCCAGTAGTGGCCCCACTTTTGGCCGGGACCTCAGCCGCTGGTGCGTGCACTGGACCACGCGCCGCCAGCTGCGCGCTGGCGTACGCCCCCCTGCTTGGGGGCAGCAGGCTGCATTCGGTGGAGCCAGTGCGGCCACGCTGGTGAGGAGCCAGCCACTGACTGCGCTCTGTTGCTTCACGCAGGCGCCGAGCGGGCGGGCGAGGGATTGCCACAGGGGGGCCCGACCGCGGCAGCGCGCACGCGGGAGGGGCAACTAGGGGGACGGCGCAGCAGCGGTGCGAGAGGGGGCACGGCAGGGCAGGGAAGAGAGGGGCGGGCAGGGCGGCCAGCGGCGGAAGAGAGGGACCCAGCGGGGCCTCGGGGCCGTATGGGGAGGGGAGGCAACGGGCCAGGGAGGGGGCAGCGGCAGGGAGAGGGGCGCGGCGCGCCGGTGACTCTGGATGGCGACTTCCCGGAAGACCTGGTCAGCATCCGGCCAGGGTACGAGGAGGAGGAGGAGGGGGCGGCAGCAGCGGCGGCGGTGGCGGCAGGGCGGGCAGGGCTGGAGGGGGGAGTGACGTTCCGGGACAGGATCTTTGACCCGCGGCTGCGCGCATCGCCGCTGCTGCAACCCATGCTCAGGATCAGTGAGGCGCTCTCGTTGAGCTTCTTAGGCGAACGAAGGGACGCCCGAGCTGGACCCAGCACCCCAGATTGACCTTGCTTTAAGTTTTGCTTTGAGTTGGGCTGGTACAAGCATAAGCTTGGCCTGAACATAGTCTTCCAACCCAGGGATCTGGTTCTTTGGGAGAGTCCGCTTTTGAGTGTTTGTCATCTCTCCACATATGACTTGTGCAGCTGGCTAGGCGATCATGCACGGCCTGAACGATGGGTACAAGCTCCTGGATCGCTTCATTCTCGTTCGTTGCCTTGCATATCCAATTGGCTGGCCGGGCTCAAGCTGTGATGTATGAACCATCTTTCGTCAGTCGGTGGATTATGGAAAAAGGCAAAGGGATCGACAGAAAAGGTGCTCGAAGAGCACACGTGCTTTTGCAGGAGTTGCGGTTTGTATAGCAGACTTCAATTGTATAGTGCATGATGGTGACTTGTACCATACATATCTGTACGTGTGGTTTGGCATGAAACTTGTGGACCAGGCATATGCTACCGTTCAATATCTATGTAGTACGTTGACCTGACTTTGGGCAATCCAATCCAATTGAACCAATCAATCCAGTCGTTACAACATGCATGCATGATGAGCCGTGCTTAAGCGGTTGCCAGTTTTCCTTTATTGTGCAGGTGTCAAACGGATTTGCAGGTTGACCATCGGCCTGGTTTTATTCATCGACTGCGCATCACCAGTATCGATGTGTGTTCTTGATGTGGCATTAATTTGAGGATTGCAATCCTCATGACGTGGGTAAGTTGAATTGGGGCCGCGCGGCCATAACATGTCCTCCAAGAAGCATCCGCGACTAAATGTCATCCGCATTCATGTGCATGCGCGAACGAGGAAAGCACTCTAGCTAGTCTCGGAGGGCTGCCATCTGCATACCTATGTATGGTCAAGACAGGCTTCTTTGACAGCTCGCCGTTCGTGTCCACATGGCTGGCATGTATTGTCAGTGTCCGAATGATCGGGCCCATCATTGCAGCCGGATCGGATCGGATGGCCGCGGGATAGTTGTTCATATACATGGCCTGGCATGCCGCCATGAGTGAAGACAGGCCGACAGAGATCATGCACCCGGTTCTCGACAGAGCGTTGCTTAATGGCTCAACGTGGCTCAGGGTTTATATAACAGCAAGTGACCATAACGCACGTACACTGGCCAAGGTTTGCACGGCGCATGGGAGTTATTACGTCCTCATCGAGTGCAACATGCATCTTGAGAACTGATGTACATTATGATGGTTGGAGTACGTCAGCTAAAGTTGTGACTTGTAGCATACATTTATATGGAGTCACCATGCATGAGGGTATAGCTCATGCGCTAGTGGCAGAACATACACTTTAGTGTCCAATCCATGCCTAATGACATCACATACAAAGAGAAGCCGTCGGAAGCTTCCCCGTGACTGCTATGGTTCACTGCAAGTTTGATCATTAGCATCCCTTCGATGTACCTGTCGGTGTCACTCAAGAAGGGACGAACTCATCAAGGACCGGCTACAGGTGTCAAAATGTCAGAGACCTGTCAATCACAGCGCATTGGGTGAGAGACTAATAGATGGAAGGACTGACGGGGAGCATGTGACTCATGAGTCTTCGAACATGATCGGATTCGACTGTCCTGAATTTGGCAGAAACGACGAGCTTTGCACCTGACGACTAGTCCTCCATGTCCTGTGCATGCTCTAGGAGATAGTTGGCCGCCAGGTTCTCGTTCTTGTCACAAGCGAGAAAGGCTTCGATCACCCTGGCTCGATCGAACCCCATGGATTCTAGCTGCAACCACAACCACAGAAAACGCCTCAAGATCAGCGCCAGCTTCCAGTCTTGCTTGACTATTCAAGGGCTCAGTCTTTCGGAACCTGCCCCACGGGCATTGCGTGAGATTACGATTGAGCGGCCGCAACCAGGCAGGGAGACGACACACGGCTGCCCGGCGTGCATTCCCACCACCCCCCGCCGCTGCAGAGAGCGCAGGAGAGCCGTTGCCGGCCGGCAGGCGGAGCTGGGCTCACTCTGTCGATGGCCTCCTTCTCCTCGGGCGTAACGTTGATGGCCTGCGGCGCGCCCCCCCCCATCTCGCCCAGCTGCCCCAAAATGTCCCTGCACGCACACATCGCCACGCGCTGCGCCGTCACACTCACGCAAACGCCTCAGGGCGCGGCCCCGTCCCTGCGGCAGGCGACTTGCGCGCAGGCATGGCGGCAGACTGCCGCACAGTGCAGACAGTGCGCGACGTGGCAGGATGCGGGCGGTCAGGAGGGCTCACGCTTCGCCCTCTGCGGCGGGCTCATTGATGAGGCGCAGGAACTCGGCCTGGTGCGCGTTGATGAGCGCCAGCAGCTGCGGGTTCTGCTTGCCCAGCTCCTGCAGCATCGGCTGCACACACACACACACCCGCCAGTGGGTCAGCGCACTGCCGCAGCCGCCAGCGCACGGCAGGCCAGCCCAGCAGCGCGGCCCCCAGGGCGAGCAGATGCGCGCGCATGCCGCGAGGCTTGCCTGCGGTGGGAGCCCTCACCTGCAGGATGGTCGGGTTGGCCTGCACCATCTGGCGCAGCGCTTGGAACTGCGGGTTCTCGCGCAAGAAGTCGAGCGCCCCGGCCGGCCCCGCGCCCGCTGCGGCGCCCCCCCAGCCGGGCATGCCCTGCGGGAACAGGTCCAGTGGCGCTGCATTGGGGCCACCACCGGGCGGGCCCGCCGCAGGAGCCGCAGAGGCAGGAGAAGCCGCAGCCCCGGGGGCAGGCGCAGCGTCAGAGCCTGGAGGGGGGGGCGCAGGAGTGGCGCCGCGAGCAACCACAGGAGCGGCCTCCGCGGTCTCCGGGATGCCCTGATGCAGACAGTGAGGGAGCAGCAGAGGCAGTCAGGGAGGGGCATGCGAGCCAAAGTGCCCCCGGCCATGCGCAACACCGCAGTGTCTGTGCAGCACAACAGCTGGGGTGCGCAGAGTCTCCCCCGCAGCGCAGCGCTTGAGCGCGCCTGCGGAGGGCCACTCACGGTGTAGAGGTACTCGACGGCGCGCTCGGGGTTGTTGTACGCGGCGCTCAGGGCCTTGACCACCTGGTCGCGCTGGAAGGCGCCGCCGCCCATCTCCAGGATCTGCGCAATGGTGCTCTCCAGCGCGCTCCCCGCCACCAGCGTGGACGCCGCACTGTCGTACCCCGCCTCCCCCGCCACGCCGCCCACCGCACTGCACACACACACACACACACACACGCGATGCACCACACCTCAGCGCTACAGCCACAGGAGCAGCAGCGGAGTAAGGAAGGCATCCCCGCTGGCAAGGCATGGGGGAGGCCCTGCAGCGGGCATCAGCTGGCGCGTGGCAGGGGCTGTCGCAGAGGAGGGCTGCGCGCAGAGCAGCTGAGGGTGCACCCAGGGGCAGAGGGGCTTACGGCGCAGTAGCAGCAGCAGCAGCAGGGGCTGGGGCGGCGGCAGCCCTGCAGCAGGGGGGAGAAGGGGAGAGGGTCAGACCCGCGGGCCAAGCAAGGGCGGGAGTGCCAAGAGAGGCTTTGCCTGGTGGCGCAGCAGGAACGGGCCCTCCGGTGGGACCATGGCGGGCCCCACGCAGGCCGCTGCATCGGCCGTGCAAGGGGGGCTGGCCCGCGCTGGCCCGCTCTGCTATGCCTCAGGAGCCTGGCCCCTGGCAAGCGGCAGCAGGGAGCAGCGATAGGCGTGGCAGGGCCTAGCACAAGAAGCAAAGGGAGCAAAGCATGGAGGACGCACGCAGCAGGGGGCGCCGCAGCAGGGGGAGCAGCAGCAGGGGGGGCAACAGCAGCAGGCGCAGCGGTAGGGGGCGCCGCAGCGGGGCTGGCAGCGGGCACAGGAGGAGCAGCCGAGGGAGGGGCCGCAGCGGGCTTGGCCTGCAGACAGAGCAAGGGGGGGGTGGGGAAAGGCAGGAGCAAGAACGGCAAAGGACGGGCACTTGGAGCGGCAGCGATTGGAGTGCAGGAAGCAGTTGTGCGGGGCAGAGGAGGCAAGGAGGGCAGCAAGTGCGAGGTCCTGATCATAGCCACCACAACCTGAAGTGGCCACTGAAGCAAAACTTGCTCGCACTTGTGAACAAAACTGCAGAGGCACAGGGGCGGGCAGAGAGGTATGGCAGATGCACAGGTGCCGGCAGAGAGGTATGGAAGATGGAGGTTGCAAAGGAGAATGATGCACTAATTATCAGATCAACATAGAAACAGGAGAACCCAGAAAGAAACTCAACAGCAATGGAATCAAGAAGGTATGATAACATTGAAAGGAAAAGCAAGAGCGGCGAAAAGAAAACAAGGTCGGAATGTTGGCGCAAGCAGGTGCAGTCCATGCATCCGTACTGCTGGGTGCCGCGTGGCGGATGCTGCTGACCTTGGTGAGCATGACCACCACGAAGCCGCTCTCGGCGATGCTGTTGTCGGCCACGCTGGTGTCGTCCTTAAGCACCTTGCCCTGGTAGATGAGCACCTGAGCGCCAACCGGGTACGCCTCTGCGCCCTGCGCTGCCGCCACCTTGCGCTTCACCTCCGCAATCTGCGCAGCGCAGCACAGCAGCACACCAGGGGCACTCACCACCACGGCAGCAACAGCGATGGGCAACCCCATCACTCACTTGACAGCGGCAATTCGCACCCGGAGTCACACACTGGATGGGCAACACAGGAACCGAAAGGGGAGGCAACCGTGAGGGAAATGCAAGCAGCACAGTCAGCGCCTCGCATGAGCTCACCTTGTCGGTTGCATCCACCTCCAGGCTGAAATTCTGACCCTTCAGGGTCTTCACCGTAATCTTCATCTTCAGAACTTCCGTTAGGCGTCGGGCGGAACCGACAGAGTCTCTTCCTGGCAAGTTGTAAACGTCCTCTCCTTGCTGTCAAATGATCTGAACTTTGCTCAAAAGTCTTCCAAGTTGAGACCCAGGGCCGTTCCTGGCAGCAACCGCTGACAAGTACCTACGTAGTTATTAGCCCGCGTGGCGCACAAGGAGTTCAAGCACTGTTCAACTTCAAGTTCAAAGCAATTGTCAGAGAAGAAGGAACTTTATTCCTGCTATCCCATAGACCCGAAAATTGGAAAAGGGTTTGGCTGACGCTTCTTGGCACATAGCGCAAAGCGGTACTACTGTTTCTGTGACACCCGTGGGCCGTGGATGAAGTTCGCGGAAAACCTCAAGAACTTAATGTATAATCTGGAGGTTTTAAAAAGCATCATTCGAGTCATCTCAGACTCTGCATACCGGTATGCCGTACGGTACTAAAACATCATGCAGGTCTAGGTTACTGTAGGTACCTCCTACCATCGTATTTGAATTTTCTCAAAAATCCTCAAAATTTGGATCCGCAATAGGCCCGCCTGAGGGGATCCCCGGGAAGGCCGTATATCGAGTCTTGACAATCCGTGCCCCGGGCACTGGAAAACGACGGAATTGGAGCCGCGATTCCGGCGACCGCGGTTTTGATTAGATAGGGTGGTCAACACTTAACCCAAGTGAAGTACGGTATAATGTTGGGCTGGCCCCTGTACCACAGAGATGAGGACAGTGCAGCCAGGGCTCCGTTCAGGCAGCAAAAACTTGGTAGTCCTTGAAAGCGTTTAACTTTTTGGTGGCGCTCATTACATCTGTAGACTGCCTATTGGGCCTCGTCATTTGGACTCTCCTGTGCGACTGCTTCTGTAGATGATGGCGGCCAACTCCAACCTACCACGGCGAATTATAAAGGTAGGAAGCAAGCTTTGCTTTGAAGACTCCAAACCCTAAATACATGCTTCGCTTGTTGCACACATATCTTAGCATAACGTGCATATTTTTAGCTGTTATTCTCACTGGAATCTGCTTTGCCGTACAGGAAACACAGCGGCTGCTCAGTGAACCAGGTATGTTTACAAACTGGAGTCTCTTCCAATGGTGTGATGAAGCAGATGACGAGCAGCGTGTAACTCTGTTGTGTGCACAGCGAGGTCCTCGCTCGCCCGCGGAAGATGCTGGGGCAACCGGATGTTGCCGGCCCTGCTGATCTTCTTCCTTTTCCATGCTGCAGCGCCGGGGATCAGTGCCTCACCGGCTGAGGACAACTTGCGCCACTTTAATGTGATGATTTTAGGGCCAACACAATCTCCTTATGAAGGTAGGGGGAGCAGGCAAAGATTGGGTTGCACTTGGACAGATCGGTGGGGTGTTGGAAGAGCTATTTGTGCACCATTCCCGGCATGAGCAGAGACTAGCGACAGACGACAGCACGACAGCATGACAGGGGCGGCAGCTGGCTCACTTTGTGTCTGTTTTGTCTGCAGGCGGTGTTTTCAAATTGGAGCTATTTCTACCAGAGGATTACCCGATGGCACCCCCAAAGGTCACCATTTTGCTTTGCCAACCTGTGCTTCTAGCTCCGCTGACAGCCGCTTGCCTGCTGTATGCGTTTCAAGAAAAGGCAACTGCCTTTACGAAGACACCTCAGACAATTGGCATGGGATTGTGGAGACAATGACCCTCATCACTGACTACCTTGCTTGTTGGGAAGCCTTGTCCACAAGCTAAACTCCTTGGGTTTTGTTTTAATCGTTGGTGTTGTATCTTGGTTAGAATGTGTTGAAACGCTTTCTTTCTTATCAAGGCCTTCCTCACTACGGAGGCTCATTGTGATGCAACGTGTGGATGTGCAGGTCCGATTCCTTACAAAGTTATATCACCCAAATGTTGATAAGGTGAGTTTGGAGATGGTTCCAGAGTATTATAGACCAGTGCAATCACCTGAGCTCTTTAATTTGTGCCCGAGTACAGCAGATCCTGAGTTCTCCTGATCGTGCACAGGGCAAACCTGTGCTTCTGATTGGGTTGTCTCAAGCCACACTTTCAGCCTGATTGAATTGCAATTGCTGTCAAGCCTGATATTGCCTACTTCAGCCTGAGTACTCAGAGCACAGATTTTAATGTTGGGTCTCACTTTTGCAGCTAGGACGCATCTGCCTCGATATTTTGAAAGACAAATGGAGCCCTGCCCTGCAGATTCGAACTGTCCTTCTTAGGTGAGAGGTTAGGCAAAGCTGTTTGACTTTGATGCAGTCAGACCATTGCAGTAGACAGGGCCAGTTCTTACTCTGTGTCCAGAAGCTGCTTGCTTTCTCTGTGGACGACTTGCGGTCACACGCAGACTAATCATGGTCATTGTACTCCAAGAAAGTGATTGTGGTCAATGTGAATCAAGAATGTGACGCACCCTTGGATTCTGGATGCAGTATTCAAGCTTTGTTGAGTGCACCAAATCCGGATGACCCACTTGCGGAGAATGTTGCAAAGCATTGGAAGCAGAATGAAATCGAAGCAGTTGCTACGGGTGAGTGATCTTACGTCGAGTTTTCTAAATTCAGTCAGGGATTCTCATTGAGTTCCTGATAGTCGTTCAATTTTGACTTTGGAAGCCTTGACATGTCGCTTGAATGAAACTCCATCTTGTGGTGTTCGGGCCATTGTGAGCAGATTGAAGAGAGGAGCATTCATCAAGCATTATGCTTCTGGAGCTTACTCTATCATGCTTGCAAAAGGCACCCCACGTTCCGGCAACACAAATACAACAGTGAAAGGTACTTATCAGAGCAAAAATACTGCATCTCGTCACTTTGATGCATCCGAACAGGCTTCTCTATGTTCTCAATTTTGTTGTATCATCGACCTTGCTCTAATCTATGCACTTGATCCACTTTCGGAGGAACGAATTCGTGCCTAAACGTTTTGTGTTTACGTGCAGCGAAGGAATGGACACGACTATATGCTGGAGGTGCATAAAGCCGCTGTGTAGTCGATAGGAGCTGGGGCTAAATATGTAAAGTGTAAGGAGGCGTCAAATTTGCGACCGTCATATCCAAGTGATGTTAAGTGGGCCTTATACTTGCTTTCTCACGTTTTCGCAAATTCGTTTTTAGCATACTACATTCTCACCCTTTCAAGGTTATGGCCGTTTACAAAATATTCGAAACACTTGGGTCGTATCCTTGGTATGACACTTAGGGTGATCAAAACCAATCGTTATTTAGCCCGCTTGAGCTTCAAACCTGGGGCGAGAGTCGGATGACTGCAGCATAGTGTGCTCGTGTGTCTCTTTTGGGTCAACATCGACTATATTGCAATTTCCCAAATGAAAAAGCACAGGAGGCTCCGAGCTCACCTAGTTGCATTCGATACTAAATTAGATGGTTCAACTTTAGCTCATGGCTCACGCAACCTCAACGATCGGCCCTTTGAACTCTTAATCATTGTTTATCATGTGTGCATGTTTGGTTGTCATGGTGGCTGCAATTGTAAGCCTTGGCATGATCTTTAAGTTTGGAGAATGATCTAGGTTGTGCAGCAAATAATTGGTTGGCCGGCGAGATTGGAGCTTGGCTAGCTCAAGGATATTTAGAGCTGGTTGTATATGAGCATGTGCCAACGCTACTACCGGACTTGGAACCGGGACTATGTGAGCCCAAAGGGAAATTTTAAATTCGGGCCCGCTAAAGTGCAACAAGTCACACTAGTCATGAAACAAGCTTAGCCTACTCGTCATCCGCGTACTATCCATCATCCTCATCAACAAACTAGCGGCCTAGAAGAAGAGTAGTTGACTCGGAGCCACTGCCTACCAAGATCATGAATATATCCATATCCAAGAGTACACTGTGTTGAATTTTTGCGCCAAGGTCGGCCACTGATTCTCTAATGTATGCTGAAGCATCGGTGGGCGCGGTCCGCTTGATCGTTGATGCAAGTTGAGCAAAACGACATTTGTCGGAAGCCCGTAGCGGAATCCGAGTGGCAGAGAAAGCTCAAAAGGAAATTATCAACCTTTGGTCCTGAGAAACTTGAAGAAAGAAAGGGAACGCAATAGGCTAAACTTATGCCCGAGGGATACAAGATCCATATCAATAAGCTGGATGTGGAGAACTATAGCCTACTGGAAATCGAAGATTAGATTTCTACTGACTCCCCAAGACCTATTCGGATGGAGTTGAAGATCTTGTAGCGCACCCCGCTCAATCAAAGAAACTGATGTCCATCATCGAGCTGAACGTTGAAGATTGAGGCGTGCAAGATGAAGTCGGGTCACTACCATCCGTGACCAGGTATGCACATGGGTCGGGCAAAGCCTCGGATTTGTATAGGGACCTGGTCGTCACCAGTGTCAGATCAAGCCGGGCGAGTTGGCGTGGAGCCTGCTTGCGGGATTGCCCACTGAAACGTTTAGTATACACTAAAAACAATCCAAGAAGCTGGCAGAGAGCGCCATAAGCTTGGTGGATATGATTCTACCAAAGTTTGAGGGATTGCCCGAGGAAAAGGGCGGCAGTGGGTCGTAGGCTCCGCTGTGGCCTATGCATGGTCGGGCGGAAAGGCCAAGCAAGTAGAAAGGCCACGGCAAGGATAAAAGCCGGGGCAAGCGGCTGAGTTCGGTCGCATTGCCCGGAAGTGTTGCAAGCCGGACTTAAGCGTGAGCACATGCCGGAGCAAAAGAAGGGAGAGAAACCTTCCAAGGGTCTTCAGCGTCGACTGAAGGGGTGTCTGTATCAACGAGTGGCTTTTCGATTCGTGGACTCTCAAAACCTAACCGGGAACAAGAGCTTATTTGAGACCCTCAGAACTTTTTTGCGGGGAGTGGCCGAGAAGTCACGTTTGGGGACAAGGGAACCCTATGGGCAAAGGGGAGCGGCTCCGTCGAGCTGCGGTGTGCGACACCAACGGCGAAAGTTTGGTCGCCGTCTGCAAAACGTGACGTATGTCTCGAGGGTGGCGGCGAATAATTATAATTTCGGTACTTGCAAGGCAACCGAAGTCGCCTCGGTGGTGTTCAAGGAGAACGGCAACTGCGAGCTTGGAATTGACAAGGATTCGTCCTTATTGCTCAGAAAGTGAATAGATCTACCGTACGTGGTCAACCGGGCTCAAATGGACACGTGCTACTTGTGGAGCCGAAAACGGCGGAGTTATGGCACCGACGGTTGGGACACGCCAGGTACGAAAATCGGCGAAACTTGGTATATGGCGATCTCGTGGAACTTGGTCGGGAAGAAACTTGAACGCGTTTCGGGCGCCTATACCCTTGGTGTGCGAGCGGCCCTGCACAATGGGAAAGCAAACTAAGCTTCTCAGCCCAAGTTCCCGGAATCCGACTCGACTGAGCATGGAGCCTCTCGAGCTAGTCCACATGGATGTTCAATGGGCCAATGCGGGTAGCCTCAGTAGGGGGTAGCCGGTTCTTCGCCACGTTCTTGGACAACTACAGCAAACTTTTGGTTCACACGCAACCTAGGGTGGGTTTCGGTCCGTACAAATCCGCGATCTCGTCAGTTTTCGTGACGAATTTGCGACAAAATCGCAACGCCGGGGTACCGGCGCCGATACTGATCAGTGCGGAATATTTTAGAAACAGAGTCCCGAATTCGGATCGAGAATCCATATAAACTTTGGTAAGGACGGTGACCGTTGAACTTCCGCGAATCCAAGAGGTACGGTTTCGCCGTGCTGCGGACCCAGTCTGTCGCGCGACACATTTCAAAATTTCAGGTCTTGATTTGAAGTACGATCGGACGACCGCGTGCCGCTACAACGTACCCCGATACCCCAGCAAGTCCGTGGGACGGTAGAAGAAGGAAGGATGAGTGTCATGAAAAGCTTCTCCTTGAAGCTCACCACAGCGCCACCATGGCAGCCAACTTTGGCAATATATAGGTGCACCTGCCGATATGCCACGACAAAAGGCCTTGAGGGGACTTCAAAGACATGCATTGACGCCATTCTAGACTAGGTTTTATGGCTGCACCTTAGGCTTGTCTACAACATATAAAGCCTGACTGAGGCTTTGAGCCCCATTTTAAGTCTACATTTTGAGTGTAACTTAGTGTGACACTGATTCTACTAGTACAAACAATGTCTTAGACCTGGCGGGTCAGCCGACGCGATTGCCTTTCAGAACGTACCGTCATTCGCCGTTACTAAAATCGTCCAATTCATCGAGTCGGAAATTGACTCGGATCGAATTAGACTCGCGACACGATCGACACGGCTCGGAACCACCCTAGGTTGCTTGTGTTGTAGTCCCCTGAAGCAAAAAAGCGAGGTGGCCAATAGACGAAGGGGACAATAAACCGATTGGAATTGCAATTAAGGAAGAAGCTCAAGTCGACGGTGCAAACGGATCAGGGCAAGGTGAACGTCATCAAGGCCCTTGAAGACGTGTTCGGGGGCAAAGGGATGGTTCACGAGAGGACGCCCCCTACAATACCAACTCAATGGGTCGGCCGAGTAATCTGAACCAGGGTTTGAAGCAGAAAATTCAGACGATGCTCGAGGACTTGGGGTTGCCCAAAGAGTTGTGGGCGGAAGCTGTGATAACGGCCAACTACACTCAGAACCGGACGTCCGTGAGCGCACATGGGAAAACGAGGGGAAAACTCCCTGGAAGACGTTCGTCGGTGTAAACGAAGCCTCAAATGAGAAGTTTTTGGCGGCCGAGCCTTCAGACACGTCCCTAAGCAGCGAAGGCGTAAGTTAGATCCGGGGAACGAGCAATGTGTGTTCATGGGGTACGAGCCGCGGGCTTGAAGGCGTGCATCTAGGCTTTGGGGCCGTGACGCGATATGGATTATCTCCAAGAACGTCATACTTGACGAGGGGATTGGGGGCGATGGGGTTGTCGAACTTGGCTCCAACCCCACGGACGGTCTTGAGACGGCGGAGGGTCTGTACGGCGCACAGGTTCAGACGGAAGCCCATGATAGATCCAAAGTTGATTCTCTGCGCAAGGACGACACGACCGCGCGCGCGCGACCGCTGCTGTCGCTTTCGCAAACGAGCCAAAATAAGGGGCAACTCTGAAAGCGTGCGCAAAGACAAGGCAGAGCCGAAAGAGATTGAGGAGGATACCAAGATGCAAATTTGCGGCTGCCTAGAGGTACTCAGTGCGTCAAAGACGCGCACCGAAGAAGAGCCAACATAGCGTCGTAAAAGTAGCGCGCGACCATGCCCCTAATCTGGAGGCCGTACAAGCCACCACTTCAGATCTCAAAGTTGATCGCGGTGGAGGATAAGGTGCTTTTGGCCGTCAAAATCTTCATCGACGGTGCTAAAGTGCCTCATCCAAACACCAGGCAGAATGCAGTGTCAAGTTGGGGCGAAAACGTTCTGCCCGTGCATAGTGTGGCTGCGCGTGCAGAGTGTGCACTTTGCGAGATGGCCGCACGAGCAAAAAAGTGATGCCATGCCACACGTCGCATACTTAGGCCACCAAATAAGCTACCCGGTCCAAACCTGTCAGACTAAACACTAGTACCGTACGGTCTTGGAGTTCAGCCTCTACGGTCACGGTATTATTAATGTGATGTTGGGCGGCAGTAGTAGACCGCCGCGCGATAAACCGCAAGAGGCCGTGTCAATCACAAATTGTTGCCAGGCATTTGACTCAAGCTGAGGCCGGTCGTGGATTGCGCGGAAAATTTATCTCCAAGGCATGCTAGCGATATAAAGTGACGGTCGGACATAGTGGTCGGGTGCTATTTTGTTCCACGGTGCTTGTGTCCAAAGCTCAACTGCCGCTAACACTGCCTCCGAACCTTATCCTATTACAAACGAATCTTATCTCCATTCCCCGAGCATTTCTCCATCAAGCAACCGGGCTGAGTTAAGGGCATCATTCGCAAGCTCCTTCTACAACGCTATGCAAGACTTGGACGCCTACGCCACGTTCCCGTGAGCGTCCCGCTTGATCTTGTTAACCCACTTCATGGAAGCCGGCTTGACCCCAATTTTGTGACTATCTCCCACGTTCCGTTTTCTAGGAGGGAACGCATCTCCTCGCCCATAAAGTTCCGCTAAACGTCACTCTTCTTTCCCTCTACAGCTTCCTAATATTTATGCGGTTGTTGATGCTCCCCTAACCCTAATCGATGCTTTGCTGCTTCAATGTCTGCCGCCAAGTTGGCGCGGAATTACCTCCCCGGTGCCCGCCTAGCGCTGGCGGGGCACCTCTGGGCAGCCGGTAGTTGAATCCCTTGGTCCACCTCCATCTCTTTCGACCGTATGCCTCTGCTTGGCGCTTTAAATTTGGAACTTCCCCGAATTGGCCGGCTTTTTATTTTGGCGCGCTGACCCGCTCCAATAAGGGCCCCTTTTTGATCCCTAGCGGATCTTGTTCGCCACCCTCCACCGCCGTGGGCGATTCCTCCTCTAGATCGGAGCTAAGCTCAACAACCGCTTTGTTTGCTTTCTCGTCGAAATGGACGTCCTGGCGGATGATGAGCTTCCGGTCGCTTTCATGGGGCACCCGGTATGCCTTAAAGTCTGGCTCATACCCTACGAACACACCTCGCTCTGATCCGATCCACTTATGTCTTCGTTATTCTGGCACGTGCGCAAACGTCCGCGCCCCACATGCCCGCAAGTGTACCACCGTCGGCTTTTTGCCGAAGAACGCCTCCCACGGGGTCACCCTGTGCGCGCTCACAGGGGCCCGGTTCCGGGTGTGGTTGGCCGTCTAGTATGGCCTCCACCCACAACTCCTTCGGCAGCCCCAATGGTTCTCGAGCATCGCCCGGACCTTCTCCTCCAACTGTGAATGAGCCGCTCTGCCGATCCGTTTTGCTCGGCCATGTACGAGGCGGTCTTTTTGTGCACCGTAACTTTGCCCACAAAGACGTCCTTGAGAGCTTTATTGACGTACTCTTTCCCCCGATCCGTCCGCACCATTTTTGAGCATCTTCCCCAATCGCAACTCCAGCCGGTTGATCACGTGCTCAGTCACCTTGGCTACTTCGCCCTTCTACTTTGCGGGGACCACAACCAAGAATTTGTTGTAGTCGTCTGAAACCGTGGCAAAGTACCGGCTGCCTCGCATCATAGGCACCAGCATTGGCCCACCGACGTCCGTGTGGACTAGCTCGAGAGGCTCCGAAATCACGAACTCCGACCGCGTGTGTGAGTTGGACTCCGAAAAAACTTGCTGCGTTTGCTTCCCCATGATGCGGGATCACACACCTAGCTTTTAAATCATATGAGCGCTCAAAACGCACTCGGCTTCACCTCAACGCCCTCGACGAGATTCCTTGCACCATCTTCGCCAAGTTCTCAAACGAAGCGTGTCCCATCCGGCGGTGCCACAACTCCGCCGTCTCGGCTTCTCTCATGAGGAAACACTTGTCCGTCTTTGCCCGGTCAAACATGTAGATCTCCTTCCCTTCTCGAGCTTCAAGGACTACTTCCCCGTAGCCGCAAGCTCACAACTATTCTGCTTGAACGACACCGTCGCGACTTCGGTCAAGCCTTGCTCACCGAGATCAAGTTTGCCGCCATGACATACGTCACGATTTGCAGAGTGAACAGACTTTCTCCGGTCGGTATTGCACACCGCAGCTCGACCGTGCCGCCCCCCTCTGCCCACCAGGTTCCCTTGTCCGCGAACGTGGACTCTCGGCCATTCCCCCCAAAGATATCGAGAGTCCTTAATAGGTTCTTGGCCCCGGTCAGGTGTTGAAAGCTACCCAAATCGACGTGCCTATAGTTTGGCAGCTACCCCTTCAATCTCGCTAAAGGCCACTCCTTTGATTTTTCTTCGACCTCTTTGCTCCGATTTGAGCTCCCGCATATTCGGCTTCTCTTCCCGGCAATGTCACCCAACTCTCCGTAATTGTAGCACTCAGGGTATTGAACGAGCTCGAGGGTCCCGCAAGCACGCTCCAAGCCAACTCTTCCTGCTTCAATTCGAAACCGGTAGCTGTCAAGTCCCAAAATAAGTCCTTTGCTCGAGCCACGTACACGGTCACAGGCTCAGCCGACTTCATTTTGAAAGAATGCGACTCGTGGCTAAACTGCAACTTCGTTGCGTGGGATTTGCTCTTGTAGGTTGTCTCAAGAAGATCCCAAGCCTCCTTTGCGGTTTTGCACGCCTGACTCCTCCCCCAATGATGGTCATCAAAGTTTAGCCCAATGATGGACACCGCTTTCGTTGATTCAGATGCGTGCTCCTTGGGATCCGTTACTCGTCCCAGCTACTCCAATCAATGTAGTTACCTACACTAATCTTGTCTATGTAAACGTTGAACCCGTTA
>DF237539.1:0-53832 GCA_000708835.1 Klebsormidium nitens
TTATATTTTGACACGCGGCGCGCGGTGAAGTCAGCCAGCGGGACTAAGGTACGGAATTAATATCTGACAATGAACCTCTACAGTACATGCAACTTATTTTGGCCGTTATTAAAAGTCACGCGAGGATCCGGATCATTTGAATCCTAGCTTGCAACTCGGTCTGCGACTGCAGCTAAGGCACTTCGGCCGGTCAAAAGAGCGCGGTAGACTTTGAACCGGTACCACGACCTGCCCCACTGCTAGTCTCACGGTATTGGTCGGTAGTAGTGCCGGTAGAACAATACATCCTCAGTGCGCAGCTTGGGCAACCGCCGCCCTCCCGAGGCTCCAACACCATGTTTCGGGCCTAGACACTTGGCAGCTTCTGACTGGCCTTATCGCTTCGAGCGAATCTTGGCCCAAGTCCCGAGCATTTTCCATCAAGCAACCGGGCATAGTTACGGGCGGACCTGTCACCTTCTTCTACAACGCTATGTGCATGTTTTACGCGCTTTTTGCACATGCTGGTGTGCACACGCTCATCAAAATGAAGTGCAACCATCGATCTGAAAGACGTACATTTGCAGTCACCTCATAGCCTTGCTCGTGGTCCACAGCTTCGGTTGGCTATTTGCAGAGACTCTGAAAGGCCTGCCTAAATTCTCTTCGCTCGCACAACGTAGCTGCTTAGGATTATGGAAGAACTTAGCCGCCCCATAAACATGCTGCATGTCGTCACTGCTTTGCGACATTCATGGAAGCTTTCTTCAGCCTGGCTTCATCATCTCGACAACCCATGAAGGCTGGCGAACCCACAGACTTTGGTGACTCTAGTAGCTCATGGGGGCCCCGGCCCACCGCGGAATGTTGTCATCGACGGTGCCGCCTAAAAATTGGTTCCACCATGACCGTACGATCAAGCGACGGCCGGCCGCTGCTCGTTCAATTACTCAGGAATGGGGTCCTCAACCCTCCCGCTAAACCCCCAGACAACGCGCGGCAGGCGCGTGGCGCCCTCCGGCCGCGGCCCGGATCGGCGTCATTCATTCGGGATGATGCGGATTTAAACAACCTTGCAGGAAACCCCAGCTAGGACTACCCAACGTCAGTACTTTCAAGTTACAGAGCCGCCTTTTCCTGTTTCACGGGAGTGTCTATTCAGAAGCTTGACCAGCATTGAGAGCCGTTCGTATCCCATGTTTTCCTTCGCCTAGGACTTGTTTTGGCACGTTCGTGAATGCCCGAAACATTTACAGACCTTCAAACTACTTATGCACTCTTATGCAACCAATCCTTGAGGAATTTCAAGGATGTACCTTATAGAAGGATTACGGAAGCTGTTGCACAGGCGGCACGACTCCGCAAGTGGATTTAATCCGAAACTCTTGAAAGAAGTTAAGAAGCTTTCCAACGACAAGCGGGCAATGTATGAGCCGCAAAAGATCGATGTAAGCATTTTATATTATCAGCCCTCTACAGGGCGTCGAAGGCGTCCTAGTGAAACGCAACGTGCGACTTCTTGATCTGCCCCCTTCTGTTCTCCAAGGCTATGGTTGGGGCAAGGCAGGTGCAGTGGTTTCAATATCAAAGTTCAACCAAAGAATTCGCTAAGTATCTGCTCGGCTGCTCCTGTCGCGTTATTTGGATCCTCTTTTCTTCATCAGGTTGCTGTACCAAGGGACAAAAACTGAATTTGATATATGTGCAGCGATTTTACAAACTCATCGAGGAATTGGCTTACTTGGACAAGGATACAGCATTTCTGATCTATCTTGATTGGTGCATGCTGGATCTTGATATCCGCGCGCAGGGGGCCCGGGCCACACTCGTGAGTAATCCAGCGTTGCAAAGGGTGCTCCTTTGGTTGACTGCTCAGCAGAGGGCTTCAGTAGCGCCCCAGAAGCGTCTTACCCTCCAAATCTTTTACCTTCTTCAAATCCATCCCAACTGACGCTCAGATTGACAGGTGTCGCTCAAGTCAAGATTGACATCCATTTCCCCTCAACTCTGCAGCCAAGCAACGCAGATTTGCAAGCAAGTTTCGATAAACATGTGGACTGGCTAAAACCAGAGAACGAGGGAAAGCCGTGGAACCAGAGGCACGTGAGTTGGAACTCGATGGCCAAAAGAACCTGCTTGCTCCTTCATGCTTCCGATCAGAAGTTTCACAGAATTCTTGCTTGACTGTTGAGAAACTGAATGTTGTCATAGTTTCAACGGTCGATATATTCTCGAGATGCTACCGAAACGAACTCACATTCACCAGTCACCTTTCTCGCTGCAGTCCACTCTTACTCCGGCGCTGGTTATCTTCTACAATCGGTGCTAGACGGGAAAAGCGGCAGATGTGTGCAGAGACAGGATCATTCGAAGACTCAATGGACGCATCGAGGACAGCCCTCAGATACTTCTCATGCTTGCGGGCACCTCAGGCTTAAAAGTCAGCTTGTTCTGCATGCATTTGGCAAGCAATTGTAGACAGGTTTTTAAGCATGGCTGCCGATGGTGCCTTTGCGCTAGCTAGTAACTGTGGTCATCGGTGTCATCATAGGCCGCGGTATGCCCTTCAAGATAGAGCCGGCCGTCTTGTTTTCGGTTGCAATATTTGTGTATTATGATGAAAGAGTGATCAGCTGGATCTTCCGTGAAAGGTTTAGGGGACAATCCCGTATCTCTCGATCTAGTGAACAGCGGTGAACAGTAAGCATTTTGGGGTTACTAAAAACCCTAACCCAAAGGATCACCCGCTCCGCACCCGTACCCACCCTAACCTCCTAACTAACCCTACCCGTCTCCGTTACTGTTCACTGGCTGTTGCTGTTCACTACATCGATCGGGATGACAATCCCTGCACCTGAAGATTGACACGTAATGCTATGCGAGGGACTTAGGATGGAGGGACTAGCTTTCCAGGCAACAATCATATGTGCACTCCTTGTCTATTTGGCACAACATGGCGCCATCTTATAGTGCTGGAAGTTGATCGGCGTCGATTGTGCTATTGGGAAGGTCTCCATTTTCAATTGGAAAGTGAAAATGACCAACGGTCCTTTTGACTTTCACGCAACACTCCAGTCGTCGATCGATCCCATGGGACCGCCAAATCCAATTGCGTCATGAGCCGCTGCACTGTATGACTCAGTGGTTGCTTAAAATCGTCCATTCCAGCTAGCATGAGCATGACCTACGTACATGTCAAGCACAAAGTGAAACGTATTCTGGCATGATTGTCGCTTCAATGGTCGGGAGGAATTTCGTAGGCCCGCGGCGTGCTTTCTTACATTTCCAGTGGCACACAATTGTGGAATACCTGTTCGCTCGAAGCCTGCTCACTGTTCCCCGGACCCCAGGCGCGGCGTGTCCGATCCCGGCCGGCGATCCTAACCCTCCCGATAAACCCCCAGACGACGCGCGGGGCGCCCGGCCCAGGCTCGCGGCGCCGGCCGCGGTGATCCAATCGCGTGTGCGCGGCGAATTTTTGGTGGTTCCAAGCAAGCAGGACGCAGGCAGCTCAACTTAAAGAAACAGAAGTCTTTAGTACCCCTAGAACCGCCTTTATCTGTCTCAGTGTCTAATGGCCAGCATTGAGAGCCGTACGTATCCGCTGCCATGTTCTCCTTCGCCTAGGACTTGTGTTGGCACATTCGTACCTCGTTCGTACACGATGCCCAAATCATAACTGACTTGAAGCTTCCAAACAACTTATGCACTTTTAGGCAGCCGACCCTTGAATGATCTTTCAAAGATGTACCTAATCAAAGGATTACGGAAGCTGTTGCAGAGGCGGGATGACTCCGCAAGTGGGATTGATCCGAAACTCTTGAAAGAGGTTAAGAGGCTTTCCAAGGACAAGCGAGCGGTGTGTGAGCGGCAGAAGATCATTGTGAGCATTCAATCATCAGCTAATTACAAGGCGTCCAAAGCTTCGCGGAATTCAATGTGCAACTTTTTGATTTGCCCCCTTCCTATTTCCACTTTTTGATGCTTGAGGCAATAAGGCAACGCAGGTGTGACAGGTGCAGTAGTTTCTATTGAGTCACTCTACCTGAGACATCGCCTTATGAAGCTACTCGCTGCTCCTGTCGCTTTGAGGGTTCCGTTTGGATCCTCTTCCCCTCATCAGGTTTCTGTGACAAGAGACAAAACTGGTATATCTGCAGCGGTTTTACGAGCTCATCGAGGACTTGGCTTACTTGGACAAGGATACAGCATTCCCAATCTATCTTGATTGGTGCATGCTGGATCCTGAAATCCGAGCGCAGAGGCTCACACTGGTAAGAATTCAGCTCGGCAAAGGGTTCTTTCGGTTGACTGCTAAGCAGAGGGGCTTCAAAGCTGCTTGCCCTCCAGACCTAGGACTTATTTCAAGTCCAATTGTATGCTCACAGCAAAACGTTTTGCTCAAGTCAAACTGACATTTTTGCTGTCATGCGAAACTGCAGCCAATCGACGCAGATCTGCGAGCCAGTTTCAATAGAGAGGTGGAGTGGCTGAAACCACAAAACGAGGGGAAGCCGTCGAACCAGAGGCATGTGAGTTTGATCTGATGGCCAACAGAAGCCTGCTTGCTCCTTCATGGTTCTGATCAGATTTCCAAGGGATCCTTTTCTTGGTTCTCAAAACTTCAAGGTTCTCATTTCAGGGGGCAATGCATTTAAGATGCGACCCCGATGCAACCAAATAGCTCTTACATACAACAATCCACCTTGGTCATTGCAGTTAACTCTAACTCCGGCGCTGGTTATCTTCTACAATCGGTGCTAGATAAAATTAGCCGCGCGCCAGATTGAAATCGTTGTGGTCCTCCAGCGATGCATCGAGGACATGCATCACATCATCGACGTTTTCGGGCACCTGAGGAATAGGGTAAGGTTTGCGCATCTATGCTTGCAGTCGTCGTCAGCTGTCAAACATGGCTGCCGATGGTGTCTTTGCGCTAGTCATTTCAAGCGACTACAGGGTAGGCCTTTCCTAAACTGGCCGGTCTTGTTTTTAACTGCAACAATTGTTCATCACTGATAAAGTACATTGATCAGCTCAATTGTCCTGGGAAGTTCTGAAGAAAAGACTATCTGAAGATCGACATGAGTAGTGCTTCGACGAAAGGATCATTGGAATTATAGTAGCCTGCTGGCTCATCATTGACAACTATCATTTGTGAACTCTTCATCTACGGGCACAATTGCCGCTGAGTCCAGCTCGTGTCTAACAATCAATGAGCCTCCGTCGACGTACTCTGTTCGATTGCAAATATGTAACCATGTCCAAGACAATGTTGGGGGTCACATGACTGTGACCAATATATGGCGGGTGCTTGAACGTCAAGATTTCTCTGACGGCCTAATACTCCAGTCGTAGCGCCGGATCCCGGCCGGAGTCCGATGAGTCCCAATCCGATCAGCCCACATGTGCAACTGCCAAAGCCAGTACGTCTGCAGCACTGCATGTCATGCATGCCGCGCAGATCTATTTCATGAATAATTACACATCATATTATCTGCAATTGTCCACGTGAAGGTTTGTATCAAATTCACGCCAGGAGCTGAACTTTAAATCTCTCGGTCACAGGCACGACGGTCGCGAGGGGAGCGAGTCTTAATATACTTTTGCCAAATGCGTCTAAACGTTTCTAGCCAATTAACTTACGTATCGTGTTGACTGCACAGGGCGGCCTCATGTGTTTGTAAGAACTCTCGTTCTCGATGCCAACTTTTCACGGGTGGATTGTTTGAACTTGGAATGGAAGATGAGCTAGCAACATTAACAAGATACAGCTTAATTAGCAGAGTAATGCACATAGCTCAAGGCTCATGAGGATATGAGCACAAGCTTTGATATATTCTGGAGGTGTTCGTGCTATTACTTTGTCAGGCTTCGATGTTGGCAGTTTCGTTGCGACAACACGCCACCACACTTGTATAATGGCATGACGGCCAGCTAGTGCCATATACATCTGGCAACAAGCCCAAGATTGACGGGGCTCGTAACGTCGTGCGTCACGTGCAACTGAAACACAGCGCGTTGGAAAATTGTCGATCCATAAGGAGCTGAATAACGAGCGTCATAGTTGTCCTGTGCTGAGTTTGATGATGTTCGAGAGAGTGCCCGTGATTGTCACGAGCACCCCAATGGATATCATCGTCAAAACTAAGTACCTGCACGAGTGACGACAAAATCCAAGTCAATCTGCTTGGGGTCAGTGTAGAGTAGAGGCCAGGTTGTCCTCAAATTAGACCGGCACTCCTCGCCCACAGGTCCCCACCACTAACAGTCCAAATGAGGTCTCCGAAACCCTAATATCTGAACAGAGAGATCTGATGGAGGGTTGGAAAATGGCAGAACGCAAATCAAGCTTTTGAACCATAGAAAGCAACCGAGAGCACGAAATACCGTGTCCATGTAGGAACCAAAACAGGCCAGACAGAGAATCATCCAAAAGTAAAAGCTGTTGACGGATAGCTAACACTCAAAGTGGACGGAACCCAGCGATCCTGTTTGCTCGAAGCCTGCTCACCGTTCCCTGTACCCCGCCATCTTGGCCCCCCACCGCCAGGCAATCAACGCGGGGAACGTAAACCCCAATGAGACCGCCGCCGTGGCGCCCGTAAACTCAAACGCCACCCAAATGTTCGGAACGAACGCCGAGCCGATGAAGGTCAACGTCAGCAGCGCGACGGTGATGCCGTAGAAGCGCACGGGGCTGTGCGCGAGCGGGGGTGCCCCGGAAAAGAGCAAGGCGTCCACGACCTCCCGGAACGAGTAATGGATGAGCGGGAAAACGCCCAACAGGTGGAGCGCGTAACTCAAGCGCACCACGTCGTTCACCTGCGAATGCCGTGTACTCAGTAATACCGGATGTCGAACTTCACCCCCAGACATCAAACCCCTAGGAAACGCAACTCGACGATCTCCCGAACAGGTGCGACGCGTAGCTCAAGCGCACCACGCCATTCACCTGCAATCGCCTTTTTAAACCAGATCGTCACATTTGCAGAATATTAAACGCCTAGGAAGTCGAAGTGATGATTTCGGAGTGCGCGGAACAGGTGCAGCGCTTAGCGGACCAGATTCGTTCACCTCGTTCACCTGCGCATACGCCTTAGATCCATGATCCAAAGCACAAAACGCGGAAAAGCGGTTAGCCTCGACCCGAAACTCTTCACATCTAGATTACCAAAATCTCGAACTTCAGAAAATCCAGAAAGATCCAGAAAGACCTGGTTATCCTGACAGCGCCCAGCAGGGCCAATAATGAGCCCCGCCGTCAACGCGTGTTAACAGAACGTGCAACATGTCAAAAGCGCACAAACCCTCGGGACGAAAACCAAAGGCTGGCACGTTTTGACGCCCCGCATATTGAGCCCGACCGCCCGCTGGCAAAACAACAGCAGCGATAACTGCCTACACACGAGTGTTTCAAATCTCTTGAAGTTTCCTGTCCAAAACTCTAGCTGACCGTAACGAGACTCCCGCCGATTGCTATTTTACGAACGCAATAGATTGAACGCAGGTTCGAATCAAAGTTTCGCAATCTTTTCTACGAACAGAAGTTGCCCTCAATGCAAGCCCCAGCCCCCGCATGAAAAGAAACTCTCCATCACGCAGAAATCTGCTTTTGGTCGGTTGCGAGCCTCTTCTGATTGTGAGAGGAACATCTGAAAAGTGAGAGCTCACTGCTGCGCTGAAGGGGATGTTGAGGTCTGTGTCGAAGTTGGAGAGGACGTCCCCCTGGATCGCCGACCCAAAGAGCAGGAAGCCGAAGGAGGCCGTCAGCAGGTACACCGCTGTGCACATGCCGATGGATGCGCGCACCACGCGCGCCATGCGCGCCTCCGAGCGGTCCCGCAGCTCCACGTAGATTGGATGCACTGCGGCGCAGCGAGAAGCGGAGAAAGTTGAAACTTCGGGGAAGCTGACAATCTTGACTAATTCACGGGTCGGTTTTCGGAGTAAGAAGTGGACAATAATGGGCTGCGGGGACATGTAAATGTTGCAAAGGTTTACGAGTTCATTATTAGCAGCCTGGGGGACGCTGTCATGTCGCAGCACGATGAATCTCGTTTGGCACTTGTCGTGCGGCCATATTAAGGTTGTCTCACCAAAATCAAGCGATTTGCCTGCCGCCTACCAACATGCGAGGAGCTTTCAAGGGGTGGGCTGCTCGACTCAGAGCTTCAACGGAAGAGCCAAGGCCATGAGCCACCTGTCATGCTCACTCAGCTCTTGCATTGATGGTTGATGACGACGACACATCGCGGACTCTGCTTCATAAGCGCCCGAATCTTCGGCGAAGTCGGCATCAGATGGCTCAATCAGTCAGCAACTGAAAGAACCAATACGCCTTGTACGTATTTGCCAAGGCTTTAAGGCTCTTCTCCGAGAAACCGTTTGTAGTTAAGCCGTCTCCTGAAGCCTAGGAATATTTTGGGCTCACACGGAGTACAAGCCTTCTGATTCTTCCGTGAATCGACTATAATCACATTAGGCTCACCGTTGAAATGGCAGACGAACGCGTTCGCCATGACCGGCACCACGGAGCAGAGCTGCAGCCAGTCGTGCCACGTGGCAAACGCCGGCAGCAGCTGCGGCAGCCCGATGCGCCCTTCCGCCAGCCGGATGAGTGTAACAATGATCAGAATCACCACGAACACCACGGCCAGCCCGAACGCAGCTGCGCTCGTGTAATGCAGCGAATCTGCAAACGATGAGTGAGTGTTTAGCTTTGAGCGAAGCGGGTTCTTTGAGCGGGGGGTAAGCATGTCCAAGTCCTACATTGATGCGAGTCACGAAGATAAGTTAGCGGGACAAGCGGACTGGGGGGAGAGCGGCGGATGCGAGGTTCGTGTAGTGCAGCGAATCTGTGAGGGATGAGCAGGCGGTTAAAATTGGAGGAAGTCACTCTCGGGGGGGCGCAACGCATGTGCGGGTTGTGTAATGCGCCAGGTCTGCGAAATTGGTTAGCAGGTAGGATTAGAAGAAGCAGATCGGAGGAAGCAAGACACAGCATGCGCGGGTTGATCAACGATTGACAGAGAGTGTCTGGAGACGAGAGACAGCCCCGCGTTCCGTCTGAGGGCTTCAAAGGTATACAAGCTGGCGAGCAAAGCGGAATCGGAGCTAACTCCGGACCGTTCTCCACAGGAACTAATGGGCATGCCTCCGACAACGCTGGGATGAAAAATTGGCCGTGAAAAGGGCAGGGCAATCGATCTTTGTCCTCACTCTTACTTTGGACTCTTCAACCCCCGTTATCGTGTGTTCCAGTGAATAAAGAAAGAGCTGACAAACCAACTAACGTTTCTGAGCTAGAAAGAAACGAGCCCCACCTGTGAGTTTCAGGCAGCGTACTTAACTTTCGGTCTATTCTCTTATCCTCCTGTGTTCCAGTGAACGAAGAAAAAGCAAATACACCAACCAGCGCCTCTCAGCTAGACCGAAATAGAGGCCCACCTATGTGTTTCTTCAGGTCTGATCTTCTCATGTGTTCTGAAAAGCAAAACAAAAGCCGGCAGACCAACTTAGCTAGACCGGAAAGAGCCCCACCTATGTGTTTCAAACAGCAGAGCGGCCCCAGCGCCGTCAGTAGCGTTACCAGAACCACCACAGTCCGCCCATTCCACCACCGAGCACCCCCCGCCCACTCCTCCAGCAAGCCCGTGTGGTGCTCGGAGCCCTTCCCCGACCCCGACAAAACGTCCGCTGCAACAACATGGAATTCCCAAATATGCTAAATCATTCATGAGAAGCGCAACTTAAAAAAATATGCGTCACTTGTAAGAGGACAACCTCCCTGGGACGGGTGAGTTTAGGGTGGGCATGGATGCGAAGCGGGTAAGCATTTGGGTTTAGTTTCAAATGTTGGGCTCATTTAAAGCATAGCTGGACTGGAGCTTACTTCAGTCTTCCAGAGTTTTGCTTTGATTGAGAGAGCGGATAAAGGCCGGGATTTTTGTGGGGTATCGAGCTAAGTTCGGTTCACCCATATTTGTCATGGGGGATGATACACTGAGAACAAGATGCCGGAAGAATGCAAAGCCAGTGAGTCTTCGTTGCGAAGTTGTCGAGACTGCGTATCGCATCGCCTTCCCGCATGACGTCAAGCTCTTTTGGCGCTGCCATCATACGATCGAATAAAAAAGTTTGAAAAAGGGTAAACAGCTCAAACCCTTTTTCACTTGCGTGGTGAGGTAAGAGGTGCCGGTTCAAATCTCGTTCTGCCCTTTGGTTAGAACTAGGAACAAGGCGTTTGACATGGGTAGCATTGCACTTCTCCTTCGTCGATTTAGGGCCTCACCAACGATGATGAGGTAAACTACGAGGATGCCCGTGTTGTTGATTATGACGGCAATCTGCAGCGCAAGGCGGCCGACGCGCGGGTACGCGTCCTCAAGAAGGTCGCTATACGTCCAGCACTTGCGCTGTAGCGAGTACTTGAGTAGCAGGTGGATCGAGTACTGCACAATGAAACACACCGGAATGGGCGGTCAGTGTTGTTGCAAGGGACTGCAAACTGGTGTCTTGTTGATCAAGAACCAAGAGCGAGACTAGCTTGCCTGTTCCGTCGTTAAGTAAGACAGTTGAGTTTGCCTTGGAGTTTCGCCAGAAACGTACGGAGGCATCACGCAGTGTGCATCTGACTGGACCCTGATACTCCTCGATGACCTTCGAAATGGCTGAAAGGTCTGCCTGGGTGACTTGACTTCAATGAGGGGCAAACCCAACCACTGCATGAGACCGCTTACACAATAGTACAGCAGATTCTCGATCTGCGGGGCCCCACAACCGCCGTGCCTCCCCAGTGCTTCCAAGGGGCTATGTTCGACAGCTTCATGCGCTGATGGACCCTTCGACAAGTGCCAGTGGTTCCCGGAAACTAAAGATTGTTTGCAACTTCGACTTCGACTTCAATCATCGAAGTTCGTGTCTGTGTGTAGCTCACAACTTCACAGGTACTGGAAACTTCCGCTGAGTTTCCGACAGCCTTTGTGCAATGGGTTTCCAGGTCAGGTCGATCTTTGCTCCGCGCTTTTGCCAAAGGTCCACTGGATTGCTTGCTATTGATTTGGAAAGATTCACCAGCGTAACTTTGGGCCCCTCCTCGCACAGAGGTACCGGGATTTGTTATGCCATGACCAGCTTGAAGCACTATGTGAAGAGGCACAATACTTTTACACACGCAGCAGCGGAGGTCAATTTACCAAGAATCGACCGACTGAGTTCTGAGCGGCTGGCCCAATAGACAACCGCTGCGAGAGCTGGTCTGTTTTTTTTCAACCTAAGGAACTTGAAAGGCAGCAGGAATTGTTAGGTGAATCTCAATCGAGCACCGGATGGCTGGGTCTACGTGCCCGACAACAAGGACCGTCTCCGGTTCAAATGTTTACATGAGGACAAAGAACCATCGCTGACCTGTGGCTGACAGAAGTAAGGCCTGGTGGCAGGGGTCCAAAAGCCATTGACCAATTCTCTCTTTCATTTCAAATATGTACAGACAACAGCAATTTCGTATGCGTCAGGCGACAGGCGACTCGCCATGGTGAGGCGCCCACTGGCACAAACTCTAATAGCCAACTTACAACGTCTCCCGCCTTCCCAACAGATGTAGAAGCATATACGTGTTTCCTTGGATGATTGGCCTTCCCAAGTGAGGCCCCCAATGGCACCAGATTAGGACCACTTGACAATCTCTGTCTCTCAAACTTTGTGAAAGGACCACTGTTGTCACCACTGTTGTTTCTTAATTCTTGTGAAAGGAGCATAGAAGTTTCTTCTGATAAGTGGCTCACCGCTGTGAGGGCCCCAATGGCCAGGATGATGAAGAGGCCGAGCGGAAGGCCCAGGACTTTCATGGTGGCGGGGAGGGCCATGATTCCCGCCCCCACAATGGTGGTGGACAAGTTGAACACGCCACTGCCACAAGATGGGAGAGGGGGGGGGCAAAGCGTAAGGTGATTTGGAGGGGGGGCAAAGGTTAGTCAAAGGGCCCGTTTGAGATCAAACATCGTAGGCAAGGGGACTGAGCCGTGCATTTCTATTTCCAAGGTGGTTCAGGAGTAATTGTGCGAAAAGAGAAGGATGACGATGCAGAGACTGCAATGAAAGATGACATGGAAGGATTACTAGTTTGTGTATGCTTTTCTTTGTGAAAGGAATGATTTGTTAGGGCCAGCTGGCGCTGGAAGAAAGGAGCCGAAACATTTGGAAAACACACCGAGAGAGAGCTCAGCTTTCTGCAGTGAACCTACAAGGACCCATCTTGAACTGCATTGCTCTTGCTGGCACGCTTATCACTGCGAGAGAGTGGAATCTGAGCAGTACCTTGAAATAGACGCCGTTCCACTATCTGGCAAGTCCGTGCCCTTCGTTCCCACAGGCTGCCCACCATACTCCACTTCAAGCGGCTCAAGAGCGTAGTGCTTTGGGAGCAGCGGAGACTTGTCTTCTTTCCGAGAATGATGCCCCGCTTTCGTGCCGGTTGCCTTTGGAGCTTCCCCATCCTCGTCATGGCGTATCTGGGCACCGGCAGAGTCGCTGATCAGGGCATCCCCGTCCCGCTCCATGGAGCAATGTAAGCTGTGGAGCAAAGTACTTTTCAAGAAAGATACCGTCCTGCAACAGAATTCTCAATTGCGACAACTGTATCTTAGCTGATTTTGACCACCTGGAAGCCAATGATCCTGATACGCTCACTGAACTCATACGATGACCAGCCCTGGGATTCGTTGGGCGTCTCTAACTCAAAGGGTCCACCTCTGCTCGTAAAGGGAGCGCCCTGCTGCAAGTCTGATACCATATGTAGATTTTGTCCCAGTGTGCAACAGCTGGGATGCATTGTTCCAAACCCTCAGGCTCAAGCAGCCTGGGACGGCTCTCGATTCGGTGTCAACAGACGGCTTACACTGCAGGAATGGATGTCGACACGACTTCTAGGGTTTCAGTCGCACCAATCTGACCTTTTTCAAAATTCTTCCACTGGCACAAGCACACAGAGCAGCATTGCATCCTGATTTGAGGGCAAGAAGCAACAAAGCAAGCAGCATGGCGTGCTCGCATTGTGCCGCACCATGGAGGGCATCCTTGCCCTCGGCTGTCTCGTCTGAGCTGCTCAATAGCAGCAGGACACGGAGGTGCAGAGCATACACCTCAGCGCCTCTTAGACAGAGCTTCTCAGGTTGGTTCGATCAATTTCCTGTGGCCACTATACGTCTATCTCGATGCATCTTTGAGGAGGAAATCACTGTGACTTTGCGCAGAGCCATGCCGTGTTGCACATCACAGCTGAATTAGGTTTTTGAAAGATGCCCTGGCTGATGTGGCTGTTCTTCCTCACATCTGGGCGCTGATGACACACACCTCGTGCAGATTTGCTAGGACCAGGGACCGGGGTGGTGGCGCCGCAACAAGACCGGAGGAGGTTAGTTGTATTAGCCGCTAAGAAAAAAGGGGCCCCTGTGAACAAGGCCGCTGCCGCCAAGAAGGAGAAAGAGGCGGCTGAGGCAGCAGCGGCTGCGGCGAAAAATGCAGCCCCATACACGAATCCGGACGTCTTCATGCATTCCCTCCTGCTCATCGACAGGTCATTCCCTTACCAGAAGATGGGGATATCTGATTGTTGTCGATACCATCTGGATTCTCTGCCAGTCCTTCGCTTCCTGTGTCTGGTGGCATCTGTCATGGTTCTGTGGGGCGGTCTGGCTGATGGTTGAAGGCTCAGCATAAAAGGCTCGCTCGAGCCTCCAGCAATCCTTCGGCTAGGAAGGACTTTCCATTGCATCTCCTGGTTCGGTTTCTGATGTTACAGCTCATCATTCCATTATTATGAAAACGTTTTGCATTGGCTGCTCGATGGATATCATCTGGCACGTTGGTCTTATAATCTGCCACGTTGGCCTTGTGATACGAGTAGTGCGCTGCGTTGGTGCAGTTACCGACGAGCTACAGGAAAGCCCCTCTTCACAGACCTCGAGTTGCCAGACTCAGGGCGGGCGCTGTTTGAGGCGCCGTTTGTGTGCATGAGTCATGATGGCGAAGAGGACCCCGTGTTCGATTATGGTATGGTACGGCCACTGGTCTTCATCAGAGAGTCCCCTGCCTTCCAATTCATGAGGGCACCGCCTTTGAAAACTCAATGATATGGTTGTTGCATGTTGTGATTGCAGATGCATTTAAGTGCTCAGAGTTCTCTGATCGTTCTTCGCTGCCAAATGAGAGATAGATTTGTCCAGAAGGAGCACCAGCTGGGAGTTAGATACTTCTTTTAGAAAGTGTCAGTGTTGGAACAGGGTCTTTACATTCCACGCGGTGTTGCTTTTCTTGCCTTGTTTCAGGGAACAAAGCGGCACTCGAGCTTTTCGAGATGACCTGGGATGAGTTCACGAAGATGCCAAGTCGGAAATCCGCTGCTTCAGATGCCCCAGAACAGGTTCGTGACAGCTACTCTGCTCTATCCTGTCCTGTTCGACCTTTCTTCCCTTGCTGTTCAGCTGCAGCGAGGAAGCGTGCACTGAAATTTGAAAACGATATGGGGGCTGGCAACAATGTTTGGGTGTCATTGCTCCGTCTGACGAACCGGTCGGACTCTGTTCACTCGTGATGCCTACTGAAAATCTTGCAAATACTTCCGACTCTGTTCAGTTGTGATGCCTAATGGATATTCTGCGATCGGTTCTGACTCTGTTCAGTTGTGATCTGAAATGGAGAACCCGCGTTGGTCCTGACTCTGTTCGTGTGTGATGCAGGAAGGTCGGAACCAGCTGCTAGCAGAAGCTCTTGAAAAGGTACGACGCCTCTGCTCGCTGCTTTGTCGTAGCTGTTGCACCTTGCAAAACTTGCGCTTCACTCGAGGCGTTGCTGTGACGGGGCGAAGGAGCCAAGAAACATTCAATTGAGCACTGTTATACGATGCCAGGGGGCTGGTTCACCTCCCATCAATTCCAGCTGTTGTCTGCGATAACCTCATAGAATCTAGAAAGAAGGCTTCTTCGGAGCACCAGTCGGCTGAGGGTCAGGAGAGCCAGCCATCAACAAATACATGCCCGTTTCTGGAGAATGCTTTCCACCCGCTGCCGCAACATGCTTCCCTTTCGCCGTCTAGGGTGCAATCGAGCTTCACGATGCACAGCGGTACACATCCACGGGCAAGCCGTTCATCATCCAAAAGGGCGTCCTCTGGACCATAACCAACCTTGAAGGCGAACGCCTGGGACAGGTAGGCCCTCTCCTGACGGCTCTACGCACATGGCTGTGGACACTCCGAGCGTGTCCCCAGTAGTTCCAACTTGATGTTGAGTGACGGCTATGATAAGTTCAGTTCATGCCCGGGAGACGGGTGGGTCTGGTTTGAGGTTTTGAATTGGGTATGGGTTCTTAGCATGTTAACTTTGGTTTTACTTTCTTTGAAGTTGGGAATTTGATCGAACTCAACATAGGCCCAACGTAACATCAAATCGTGAATCATTGTATCTCCGGTCTAGGCCGCTCCTTGCGATGCACCGTCTTTGACAAATGTTGGTGTATCCCCTGCGGTTTGCTGGCTTATGCGCATCTTACGATCATCGTGTCGGTGCCGGATTCGCCACTGCGTCACAAGTCAACTCGACAGGGACAAGTCGGACCTTCTTTCTCAATTCTTATAAACAAAAAGTCATGTACAGTGTCTGCAGCCTCTATCTGCTCGTGCTGACTGGTCTTGGGTTTCTACAGGCCGCCGTCTGCACAGAGATCGAGCACCCCGCGGCCAGTGCTTCGGCTGATAGCAAGCAGACGCTGCCCACGGCGCAAGCGTTGGATGGGACGACATCGAATGGGCCAACAGTAGTTTCTTGAGCTAGGTTTGAAGTGAACGCGGCTCGTCTACTATTATGCTAAGGTAGACTGTTTCTGCTACGTGTATGGATACTGAGGCACGCAATAGATTGCACGATTTGCACTGAGATTTTGTTACATGCCCGCACTTCGATTGTCTTTGAGTGTAAATATTGGTTCAAGGCCGGTCATCATACCACCGTGTACGCATCGCCGGATCCCCAGGCTGATCGGCATGGAATTACATTGATTGCTTAAGAACAGTTTGGTCAAATTCTCGTCCAATCATCCGATCTATCATATATGGTCGGATATAAATATAGACATATCATTGGCCGCCCTAGGCTAGAAACAGCTCGAACTCCAATTCAAGGCATGCCAGATCGGATGCATGAGCTCCATTTAGTCTGCTGGCATATGACAAGTGCACGCAATATTGTGCACCAAATCTTGAAAGCTATCAATGATGCTGGAAGATCTACGTAAGTATCTCAACTCTCACGATGTCTTTCGAGTTTGCAAACGCATTGATTGAGCGTTTGACCAAGTTGAGTCCTCCCACGACACTCATTGAGCACGCCTTGGCGAGGCCGTGTCACTTCGCCATCTCATGTTCAACAATGTTTACACTCGCTGGCCCGACCGACCTAATTTGTAACGACGTGGCGGACTCAATCATCAGTTTAGAATCTAATTTATTGTTACCTAGAAGAGTCTTCGACGAAATCATAACGAATTCTCTACATCAAAGCTCTACTTTCGAGGTTATGGTGTTCGTGACAATAACAACTTCCTGTCCTTGTTCTCTGATCTCATCAACAGCATCTATATGTTACAACCATATGTTAGCAACACTCGCCGTCAAAGAGAGTTACCTCCTATTAGTGCAACCTGTTGATCTGGGCTCCGAAGCTAGCATGAGAATGCTACCTGTAACTTAGTACAACCATTTTTTACAAGGAACTTCACCGTCCACCTCCATTGAGTCCAACAGTGAACCAACCGCAGAATGCGCCGCTCGCAGGCTCGCCTCGCTGACGACACTGTCTGGCGTCGCGCGCTCGTTTCTCTCTCCAACCCGCAGCCGAGGACTCTGCGACCCGCCTCGACCGTTGCACGCCGTTGGCGACGCCAGGGCCCCGGCATTCCGAGCACTGCTTGGCGAGCTCAAGGCTGGCGAGCCCTGCCTCGACGGTCCGCGTACGTACGGTACGGAGCCCGGAAAACCAGGGGCTGTGCCCGTGACGGCCCGGCTGCTGGCCTCCCAGTGAGAGGTGCTCCTGGCCGGATTGCCGTGCACGCCGACTTTGATTCCGTTTCCAGACGGCACCGTCTCAGGCAGCGCCTCCTTCCACGGTTCTCCGCCATCGAGCCCGCCCTGCGCTGCGGCCGACACCCTCAGGACCTCGGGCCGAGATGCGAAGCTTGGGCTTAACACCTGCGACACTGCCCTGCCGGCCAGATCATTCCTCGACCAGTCTCCGTTTCCCTTTTCGCGCCCGCTCAAAATCCCTGCTTTCTCTCCGTTGGCGATTGGCGGGCTCGCCCTGACCGGCGTTCCGCTGGCGCTGATTACCGATCCCGGAACACTCCTACCGTCCAATGGTCGGCGACCGTCCGGACTTGGCTCCTCGACGTCTTCTTCGCTCCACTCAAAGGCCTCCTCGGCGGTCTGGCAGAGCGTACGTCGCCGTTTGAACCCTTTCCGCGGCACCTCGCTCCGGACAGCCGCGGAACCCTTCGCGGCAACGCCATCGCCCACAGTACCACCGGCGCGGGTTGTCTGAGCGTGAGGCTGAGTGGCGTCAGCGTGTGGTTGCGCCTCTACTGATTCGGCCCGGTCTCGGCTTTTCGAGCCCGTCCCGTCGAGCTCTGCGCTCGGGTCTCCGGCCCCGCTCCCTCCAATCGGAACACGGGGCTTGTTCGCACCTTCTAAACGAGCACCTCCGCTGTCAAGGGTGCCCACGGGAGGTGCAGCGGCCGCCGAGTGCGGCGTTGACGGTTTATTTCTGGCCACCAGTTCTGACGCCTCGAATCCTGGAGCGGCTTGGAGCGCGGCGACCGGTCTCGGAGGGGACTCCGTGCCTTGCAGCGGCTGAAGCTTCCCCGCTGGGCCGCTCTCTGCCGGAACACCGCTGCTTCCGTGCAGAACTGCATGACGATCTTCGCTGCTAGCTGCTATCCCTGTTACCATGCCGCCGGGGCTACTACTCTTGGGCCTAAGCGTGCCTGTCACCTGTCCGTTCCTGCCTAACTCGCTGTCTGGAAGGGTTATGCGCAAGGCCCCAGTGCCAGTGACCGGGGAGGTTTCTGTCACGGCTTCGGAAACCCGCCTCGGATAGGCTGCTGAATCCGCAAGATCTATGTTCACTGGGGCCTCTCCATTCCGGCCTCTGCTGGCGTCTTCCTCAGGCGCCAGTCCCGGGAACTGTTTCTGGGGACCTCCGCTTTGAGCTCCCGTGGCTGGACATGGCATCGTGCTGACGTGTCCAAAGGGTTGGGGGCTCGGGCCGGGTTTTTGGAGGGGCCTGATGACGCCCACGTGCCTAGCTTTCTTAGGGGCGGGCGCGCGCAAAGCGCACAAGGGCAGGTCTTCGTCAGAGTCGTCGACCGCAGTAGGCCCCCCAGCCGCCAAACTCGAAGGAGCCGATTCGCCCGGCGCCTTTGCGGAGCTCTCTGGCTGCGCCGTGACCGCTCGTTGTAGCCCAACACCTGGCACAACCTGGGCTTCGGCACGTGGCAAGGCTGCGGCTCCGTCCGGACCGCGCCGGACTTCCACACGCCCGCCGTTCTCCAACGACGCAGCCGCTGCACTCGGCAGCTCGCCCGCAACATCGCCAGATGGCACGTGTCTCTCCGCCAGTGGTTGCTCAGACTGCCGTTCCAAAACAATAGCAACCTCCCCTTTCCTGGCCACTGTTGGTTCTGGCCCCCAACTGCTGGCCTCTTCACTTGGCTTCCCATCCTTCTTCTGCTTCTTCACCCCAGAGTCTTGCTTGTCTTCCGAGCGGGCCCGTTTCTTGAACGCTGAGGGGGGCAGGCTGCCCTCTCGCAGCAGGTAATTGAATTGGCGCTCGGTAAGGTCTGCGTAACCCTGCCGCTTGACCCCCTGCGAGCGGCGCCCGCGACCGAGGTCCTCAGACGCGCCCACAGAACCGCTCCTGCAAAGTACAAACCTTCCTGTTACTACTGCTTGATTCGATGATGGCAATCATCGCGCAACGGAGACCCGGATTAGCAGAATGTAAACACCTCGTGGGAGAGCATGAAGCAGAGGAGCCGCTCCAGACAGATTTTAAATCGAAGCTGCACGAAAAAGAGCACAGGTTTAGCTGCCCTCCCTCAGATGTCACCTGTGCCATCTCCTCCATTTCGTTGGGAAGGTCTTAAGGCAACTACAGGTCTCATTGCAATCCGTCAAAGAAAGCTCACCGGCTCTGCTCTGCGTTAGCCCTCTCCAACTCCTTCAGCACCGGCTCGAGCTCCGCGTCCGTGACCAACCGGGGCAGCACGCCGGGCATTTCGGCTGACCCTTTGCTGGCACGCCACCTGGCCTGGTCCTCCCGCTGCCGCTTGCGGTCTTCCGCCGCGAAGAGCTCAACCTCCTCGGGCCTGCAACGAAACGAGGTTTGAAGTTCGGCTCGGAGTTTTGCAGGCGGACTACAGAGGTTTTAGCGGGCAAAAACAGTGTCACAACCATCAGATCTGCCTGTGACATTTTTCTCTGCACATTCAGCCTCAGGCAGTCTGATGGCGTTGGGACACGGCTCCGGATCTGCATTGGGTTGAATTCGGAGAGACCGCTCGGTAAAAGGATCTGAAGCGTTCAGTTTACGACGTCAAAAGGTATATGATAGCCACACCACTTTGTCCTGTCCCCCAGCCATTTCAACTTTCTGCGATCCGCCTGATCAAAGAAGCAGTGGTATGCGATGGCGTGTACTGTTCAAACGAAGAGGGCAGCGGACCAAGTCGGCATTAAAGACGTCTGTCGTCCTGATTGCCTTCCTCAGACACAGCACCGGACAGTAGCAGGACAGAAGCTTGCGTCAGCCGGATGCTAAGAGCGACTTCGCTGTGCGCAGAATGCTGCTGACGCGAAACCCTTAGAAACCTTAACCCTTACATCAATGATGCTGCGAACACTGAGAAATGCTCTGTGAATACTCAGGAAAGAAACAACAACTCACGTGCGGGCAAGCATCTCGTTGAGCTGATCATCATCCGGAACCTCGCTCGACTCCTGCCGGTCCGAGTTCGCCTCCCGAAGAATGGCCTCCAGGAAGTCACGGCGGTCCTCGGCACTGTAGAGAAGGCCAAATATATAGATGGCAGAACTTGAAAGGACGCTGAATTTAAACGTGTCCGCACTTTGCGCTTTTAAACCGCCTAAAGACACGCTTACGAGCTGTCCCACAAAATTGCAAAACGAGAACAGGAGCGAGCTGATCACTCGCTATGTAGAGAAGGATTTAGGGTCCAGATGGTAAAACTCTCCGAATGTCCACCACAAACGTATCTCCCAGCCGTGTGATACTGTCAATTCAACGTGCATGCCAAACAACCAAGACAATTGACGATCAGAAAGAGATTCATGTAACGATCTATAAAAACAAAATCTGCACCCACCTCACTTAAATAGTGATCGCATATGCTAGTAATCTCACCTCGTGCTCTGGTCAAAGAAGCCAGCCGTAATGCTCTGTGTGGCCACACCCATCTTGTGCTCAGCGCGTGCACGAATCTTTTCCTCGACGGTGTTAACCTGCCAGTTCGAGTTTACTCGTCAGCAAGGGGAATGGGAAGGCAGGAGGGAAAGTGTGGAGACGAAAGACGAGACGGGTAGAGGTCGCCGCTGGGAGAAATCTAGGACCCACTAGGCGGGCCGGATCCTGACACTGTCGTGCCCGCTTTTGAGTCAACATGCGCCATACTATTCACCAAGCTTTATCCAACACATTGAAGTCTTCACAATTCTAAAAGCATGTCAACAAGATTCGATTGGGCTTAGTCGTGGGGACATCCTCCGAAACAGGTTCTCTACTGAAGTAACTGAGGACGTTGCGCTTTGCTTGTGCAAGCAAATTCTGAATAATCTGCCTCGAGATGTCTTCATTGAGAAAAGCAAATGTACAAGAGCTCATGCTAACCGTTTCCATCCGCAGCACAAGGACGTCTCGCTTCTGCCCGATCCTGTGGGCACGGGCCTGGGCCTGGAGGTCCACCTGCGGGTTCCAGTCCGTATCGTAGATGATCACCGTGTCGGCCGCCTGCAGGTTGATCCCGATGCCGCCAGCCCGCAGGCTGCACAAACGAGGCCGAGAAAATGGTCAACGAGAATTTTCATACATGGTCGAAATCCTCGGAGCCATGTAAAGGCGGCCACTCGTGTACTGCGTGGCAAAATTGTACAAGCAAAGGTCTAACCTTCAGAGACCAGGGGCTTTTGCGTGTCTCTCAGAGAAGAGAAGTTCTGATACCAATTTTGAATGCTAGAGACCGCGTTTCGCCGTACGACACACTTGGTCGCGACACGATCTAGCCCCTTGAAAGGCTCACAACGAAACGCTCCGGCTGTCGACAGTCTTGACATAGCAGTCAGGCTATCGAATGAACCTCCCGTCGTATCCCTCACCTCAGTAGGAAGATGAAGTCTGAAGAGTCAGGCGCGTTGAACTGCTCGATGAGGGTACCCCTGTCCGCACCACCGGTGGACCCGTCCAGGCGCAGGTAGCCGTAGCCCTTCTGGACCAGGTAGTCCTCCATGACGTCGAGCAGGCGAGTCATCGTGCAGAAGAAGAGAACCTGCGGAAGCGCAGCTTGGGTCGGACATCTTGTTTGGAGAGGAATGGGATACGAAAGGGAACACAACCTGAAGAGAGCGGAACACCATGGTCGAGAGCTGTTTATGAGAATCGGCACAATCAAATTGCCTGATGAAGCCCTTTGCTCACAGGTCCTCTTGCTTCAAAAACAATCTTCAGCTGCACAGAAGCAAGAGCTGCTTACCGTGTAAGAATTTGTATATGACCTCGCTACGTCTTGTTCGGCCCATAATAATTGGAAGACGGCCAATCGTCCTAGGAACTACTGCCGAAAGCTGGCTATCCTAGTTGTCCTCCAACGGCATACAAGAAGGCACCGGCTACTGACTCTCTCTCCCAGTCGAGAACGCAAAGGACCTTGCTGCTCCCTGCGAAACATTTCTTTTAAGATTAGCCAACGAAACTTTACCTTGTGCCCTCCAACTTTGAGCTTCGGCAAGATCCGGTCCAGCATCTCCAGCTTGCCGCACAGGCGCACGGCCGTTGGCAGAAAGTCGTCCTCCAAGCTGTACTCCACCTGCCCACAACCACAAATCAGAGCGTCAGACAGTGAGAAACTCTCGGCTTCGAGGTATTTCCCCATTTAAGCAGTCTTCTCCCCGGCTTTGCCTCCTTGTCTTCCTGAGTAAGGTTGGAAAACCTGGCTCTTTGTCAAAAGAGCCTATCTCAGGCATCAAGTCGATAGTCGGATCGTGACATATTTTTTTGAGGGCAAAGAGGGCCAAGAGTGTTGAAGGAATCAATCCCGTAAGCTTTACAATGGACCCAACCCATTGCGTCGAAGGAAGGCTGGCCCCTTTTCACCACCTCACACAAGAGAAGTCGTATTCTTACGTCTTCGACGTGCAGCAAGCTCAGGTAGGGGTGATTGCAGATGTTCCGCAGCTCCATCACCGTGTTCTGCACCGCTTTGCCCTGCGGAGAACCAAGCCCATCAGATGAGCTATAAGGTGAATAGATCCGGCCATTTCAATCGAAAACGATGCTAGCTTTGCTTGATGCGAATGCGTTCAGTATCAGGAACAACCGAAGCCACTGTCATTGACGAGATGGTGGATGAAAGCAGGATGACCAGCGCTTTAACCACTCTGGCCAACTGGCCGCTACAGATACTCAAAAAAACCACAAGATGAAGCCGAATGGGATGCGCTGTGAAGTGCCCTGCAGCGCACCTTTGATTGTCCAGGAAGGCGCCCCAGCTTCTCGGTGACCTGCCTGGCAAGCAGCTTCTGGTAGGCCGACGCTTCGCAGCGGATGAGGCGCTCAACTTTGCCGGGCAACTCATCCGCAACCTGCAGGACACAATTTAAAAAGCCAAATCTTTTGACATGGCGGTCGAGCAGTTCACTCTCTGCAGATACAAGCACTTTGCATGATAAGCTTCAGCGCAACTGCAGACATCAAAAAACTCAAACAGACGGGATGTATAGAAGGGGCAGCTAAAGGTGTTCTGAAGTAGTACGCAAGACAGAGGAAGTATTGACAGTCAGGGGTTTTACCACTCATGACATTGGATGCTGCGAGCCACTGCGCATACATCTTTTAAGAGCCAGCTAAACTCCTCAGCCGTCCGAACCCTCCTCCGTTTTTTATACCGGTCTAACCCCAAAGTTGTTGCAAGAGAGGACTGAAACCGAGCCCGCTCCTACCACGGACAAAGACTCTGGCCTGCTCGTGCTCACCTTCTCTTTCATTCGCCGGAGCATGAACGGCCGCAGCACTTGGTGGAGCCGGTTGATGACCAGGAGGTTCTCCTCCTCGTTCAGCAGTGCCTGTTGCAGGAGGTTTTGGACACGTCAGTATTGCCAAAGGTTGTCAAGAACAAGCAGGCCAGAGCAGCTTTCTCTTGGAACAAACGGAGACAGAAGGCAGAGGCCGGAATTGGTAGTCAGGACAAAGAGGAAGTTTCTTCCGCATACTCCCGTGGGTTTTTTAACATCGTGATACCATTGCACTTTCATGGATACCTCTGGAAGCTCGAGATGGGACTATAATGACACGCAATCATGGATACCTCTGGAAGCTCGAAATAAGACTATAATGACACGCAATCAAACAACTTTCCAGCGTCAAGGCAGGACGAGAGTTCAAAAAAGGGGTACGAAGGGCTTGCCTGGTCTTCCGTTTCCTCGACCCCGCTCCCCTCAAAGGGCTTGTTGAACCATTGCCGAAAGTCGTCCGAGGAGTTGAAGATGTCAGGCAGGAGGAAGTTGAGCAGCGTCCAGAGTTCGTCCAGGTTGTTCTGCAGTGATCGTATACGCTGGTGTCAGCATGTCAATTCCAAATCAGATCCATAGGCAGCGTAACCCTTTCCAAGCATTCTCACTACATCGATACCGGCGCTTACTACGAGAAATGCAGATGAAGCAAAATCTGCTAACTTAAGCTGTGCGTCAAAGCAACGGGCTTGGGCAACTTGTTCGAAGAACCGGTTCGTCCCCCGTCTGCTTTAATCCAACACACGCACAAGCACGTGCTGTACGATGTTATGCTTCTACCAAAGGAAGGAGCATTCCCTCCTACCTGGATTGGCGTCCCCGTCAGCAGCAGCCTGTTTCTGGCGCTGTACTGCTTGAGGTCCGTGTTCAGCTTGCAGTTGGCGTTCTTGATCCGGTGGCCCTCGTCGATGATGAGGTGCGCCCACCTGATCTTGCTCAGCCGCGGCCGGTCGTGCTTGTTCATCAGGAACTCGTACGTCGTGACCAGAATGTTGAACTTCTTCGCCGCGACCTGCTCGCTGCAGTGCATATTCAAGTCTGTTAAGCGGTGAATCTGTTGAAGGAACCTCGTACGATTGAAGGGAAACATAACGCGGTATGAGCAGGGTCCCCAACAGTCCCAAAGGACTTTTCGTATCCAAGATGGTTTGTGTGCCGAGTGCTAACCTGTAGATTCGCCTCCTAGTTTCAGGGTTGCCCCTGTAGGCCACTGTGATCGCCGACGGAGCCCACCGCTTGATCTCGGAGACCCAGTTGGAGAAGACGGAGGAAGGCACCACGATCAGGAATGGCCCCGACACTTTCTTGGTCTCCATTAGGAAGCAGAGAAGGCCGATGACCTGCATTAAAGATTGGCAGATCGCTTTGGCATAAGAGAATTCAGCACGAGGTTTTACGGTCTTTCAGTCATCTACGTAGCGGAATCTTTGTTTCCCTTCTATTCAGTCAACTAGACAGCACCCGCTGTTGCAACGTGAACCCTCTCAGAAGCTAGGAGAGAGCTGACACTTGTGATTGCGCACAGCAACTAAGCACATCAGCGCCGTTGTAAGCTGCCATCACACAATCTCGTCAGAAGCGCACTTTGCAAGCAACAAACCGATAACGCTCTTTTTGTCGCTTCACGGAGCCCACCTGTATCGTCTTTCCGAGGCCCATCTCGTCCGCCAGGATGCCGTTCAGCCTGTTGTTGTGCAGGGAGACCATCCACTGGAGGCCCTTCATTTGGTACTCGCGCAGCTGGCCCCCGACCAGCATCTTGGGCTGCTCAATCACGGCCTCCTTCACGGCGTGAGCCAGAGTGTAGTACTTCTCGTTGCTCTCCAGGATCGACTGCAGAGGATCCGATCGAAGGTGAGTCCTGTCCCCATTTTCACAGCAGTTGAAGGCGTATCAGGTACCTCGAAACAAGCGTTTGGTACATCCCATTCAAGGTGCCTGCTTTGAACGTGGACGAGTCTCCGCCGGACATCAATCCTCGTGACGCTGTTTTGAGGACAATCTCTTGAACCTCTGGCCCCCATCGATTCGTCTGTGCCGAAACCGAAGCTTTAATAATACCAATAGCGAGAACAGCGCACCCGTGTTTGTTTTCAGAAATGAACAGAAGGCAGAGGAGTTGCGAACTTACGGCCGCAGCTTCGTCCGTCGTTTTGACCAACTCCTGCTCGGCTGCCACCACTCCCTCTCCAACCTCCGCTTCCCTGGCCTGCATGGTCACGGCTGCCAGCTTCTCCCCCAGCTTGTGCAGGTACGACTCCGTCTCTTTCAGCAATTGCTGGACCCTGCGATTGAAAGACGGGCTCGGTCTGCATGACGTCACGCCCTGGCAGAAAGGTCATTAAGGACCCGTTCAAGGGCTTTGAACTAATCGTCGTTTGCTATGGAAGGCAAAAGCGCTGCAGGAAACCCAAGAATTGAAGCAAGCCATCACCTACGACGAGGAAGAGAACACCGACGACTGGAATGTGAAACCAGAATCGTAGCCCTTTCATTCGTACATTCTTAAAGACCAGATCCTCGCACAGAGAGTAAGTACCAGGAGGTGGAGCAACGGGTTTTAGGCGACAGCCCTCAGCAAGCGCTCATTTCAGGTGTGCACAAGACAAGCACGGACCTGTCGGACTTGGCATCCTGCACCAGCTTCATGTACCCTTCCACGTCGTTCGACTTGAGAGCCTGGATCTTCTCTCGCTGCAGGCGCTCCTTCTTCTCCCTCTCAGCCCGTTCCTTCCGCTTGTGGAACTCCGTGACTGCTCGGTTGTTCCTCAGCACCCGCTCCTTCTTGGCCCGCTGAAGGTCAGCCAGCAGAGCCCTGCACTCAAATTTGAGACCGGTTGAGAGACTTTGCTGCAACCTCCCAGGTCGTAGAAACGAAAGTCTAGAAACGAGGACTTGGTCATTTCGTAGAAATAGAAAGTTAGCGTCTACACAGTATCCTTCACTCAAATCATCGAAAGAGCCGACCGAAAAGGTTGCGAATACGAGCTGAAAGTCGAATTTTTGAGATCGTCGATTACGCATATCCGCTGCTTCAGACTTTAAACTCTGCCTGTGCGGAAGAGCACACTTTCACGGTTGAGGAGTGACGGGGGTTGCGCTTCTTGAAGAATTCATTACTGAAGGGCACTGCGAGCATGACGGAATGACTTGCTTACTTGTGCTGGTCTAGCGTCTTTGCGAAGTTCTTCACTTTTTCCTTCTCACGCCTCGCCCGTTCGTCCCGCAGCTTTTGCTCCTTTCTCTCCGCTTCCCGGATCCGTCGCAGGCTCCTCTGCAACTTCACCTGGCGGACGTTTTGGAGCTCAGCTTGCGCAGGAGCGAAGAAGCCGTCCTGCAGATGTGAGAACGGGTCAAAGATCGTGCGCTTTTCTGGTTGCATAGACACTATCAAGTCCTCCCTGCATCGTTTTCAACAGCGGGTCGATTGGTAATTCAAGGGATGAGCTGCGTGAAAGGAGATACATGTCTTCAATCATTGGAAACGAAGCGTTTGCTTCATATCGAAATGACAAGATGATTCATGATTGACTGGATGCTCTGAGCAAGATCACAATATCACGCCACCGGCACTCAGGTCAACAAGCACCATCAGCAGGTTAAAAACCAAAAAAGTCTTGATCCAAGCATTTGAGGAGGATAATGTCTGACCCTTAGATGTGGGTCAGACAAGCTTACCATCACCTCCTTTCTCAACTTCTGTTGCAACGCCAACAACTCGAGCTTCTTCAGGTCGATGACCTTCTTCGTCTTGCAGTCGTCCTGAGAAGGGACCGCCTCAGCGCGCTTCACCTCCGCAGTTTTGACAGCAACATGCTGGACCAACTTGGTCTGCAGCTGCGACCACTTCGCACTCTCGGCATCGCTCTTCCTCTTCTCTTGAGATAGCCATGCGGTCATGAATTGCGGTTTCCTTGTGTCGGGAGGTTCGGGTGGCACCAGGGTTTGCGGCATCTTGGGGGCTTTTGACTGTTGAAGAGGCTCAGAGGCGGGTCGTGCTTGTTGGGGCAAGCTCTTCCGCGAGGTTTGAGGGGGGTTTTGAAAGCCCCCTGGACGACTTAGAGCCCCGATCGGAGGGCTTGGCTTTCGGATAGCTTGGATTCCCGGACGATTCGATGCTGCGTTCTGGTGCTGTTGAGGCGCTTGCCCCCCAGCTGCCGCAGACTTTTTAGCCGGACCTGCAGGAGAGGAAGCAACTCGATCAGTTGTAAGTCTTCCCAGACTTCGTTAATATTGAACAATGTCTCGTGCCTTTAAGCAGCCTGCCTTCGGCAAGTCGGGGCTTTTGAAGTTACGAGCATATGGCTTCCCTGCGTAAACTTAGCACACAGCGTAAACAGGAAGCTCGATCAGGGAGCACAATCCTCCCCCTTTAAAGCCCGAACACTGTTGGCTGGAACAGTGGGGGGAAAGGCAAAGTCTCACCTCCTGGTTGCTTCAGCGGCTTCTCCGTCTTCTTCCGTTCCCTCCCTTTCTTGCCCTGCTTTTCCTTCTTTTCGACCCCCGTAAGTGGCTGCTTGACACCTCTCCCGGGAGCTTTCGCAGCCTCTCCTGGCCCCTTCGTATCCGCCCGTTGCAACGTCGACAGCTTCGGCAGCAGATCTTTCAGATCTTCTAAAGCCAGGGCAACAGTAGCCTGGCTCGAGGGCTTGCCGTGCCTCACGTTCTGGAAAATTTGTATTTGCGCTATCAGCTGCCGCTTCTGCTCAGGCAGAAAGCACTCCGGAACGGACCCCGCTTTCGACAGCTGCTTCACTGTCTCTGCAACTCTTAGCAGCTCCGGATTCGTGTTGCCTCCGCTCGCCAACACCGTTTGCGCTCGCTTGTGGACGCATACACGCACCGTCTCGGCAACTGCATCCGAGGGAGTGGTCGTCACAGGAGGTGGAGTACTGTCAACTGGCAGTTGCGGTTTGCTGCTTACAGGCTGACTCCTTGCGGGAGACTTGTTCGCTTGCCGTTTGGCTGGGGCTTGGCGGCCAGGCTGGCCGCTGTTTTGTTGCAAACCGCTCCTGCCAGGCGCTTTTGGCGGGCTTCTATATGGCCCCTCAAAGTGATAACCTGGATCAGGCCCGCGTTTCAAGTGGTTGCTGCCATGGGGAGACACCGACACAACCACCGCCGGAGCCCTAGCTGGTTGCAAGGGGGGACTGAACAGAGGGCTCGGCGGAGCACCCCTGTCCGTGGTCGAACCCCTTGGTTCCGCCTTCTCGGCAAAGGCAGATGAACTGGGCAGCTCGTGGGGGGAGATGGGGATGCCGCTGTTGATCGGTGATCCATGGCTCGTCGGAGGGATGTTGAAGAGCGCTGGACTGCTTCTGGGAGGGTCTCGGTGGGTGGAAAGGCCAGGGACCTGAGAGGGAGGCTGCTGAAAGGACCCCTTCCGCTGAGGAGAAGCGCTCCTGCTATTGTTGAGTGCTTGCTTGACGGGAACGGAATGGTTGGGAGGGCCTGGACTTTTCGGGACGGGCCTACTGGACTGGTTGAGCAAGAAAGCCTGCTGTGACTGGAGAGCAGCTTCACGAGCCTGGAGTGTTGGACTTGGCCTTGGAATCGGATCCCTACTGAGAGAAATTGGCCGAGTGACAGAGGCCCCCAGCCCTGGAGGTGCAAACTGAGGGTGTGCTGGAGAACCAGAGAAACTCCTCCCCGGCTGCCCTGGTGTCTGAGATGGCTGATTGGCGGCGCTGCTTGCATAAGGACTGGCGGCTTGCACAGGCGGGGCTGCTTGCCAGTTGCTGAACCTGGGACTCTGCTGTGGGGGCTGGTAGGGGGGAGGCTCGCGAGGCAGCAGAAGCTCGTGGTTGCCATAGCTGGAAGGGGATGGAGTTCCAAGGGTGACAGGCAGTGGTCTGCTGGCTGCAACAAGATACGTCCGCAACATTCAGATCAAGCACAATATCTTTACAACAGAAGACCATGTACACTATGAAGATTGGCATACACGGCCCAGATTGAGCGGTCTGCAAGAAACTCGATGAACTCCTTAAGAACAATTCGGGCGGAAGGATCTGAACAAGACTCTCACTCCCTCAAACAACGGACTTGCAAAGGGGCTCAATGACTGACTCTACTTTCTGAACGAAGCGCGTAGAGGGAGTGCTCTCTTCAGAGCCTTAGTATCACAAGGAGACAACAGCAAACGCTCGTTTCCCGAGCCACTACTTCGTTTGCCACCACTACTTAGACTGAACCGCAAGGAGAGCAGGAAAAGAATTCGGAACGCAAAATTTCAAATAGCTGATGCTTACCAGGCTGCCTTAGGCCCTCTGACTGGACGAACTCGGGGATGAAGACAGGCCCATCCTCAGTCAGCGATCTCATAGACGAGCCCCCGGGGATTGCATATGGATCGAGTCTGCCGACCACCACCACGGTTCTTAGAGCACTGCATGAAAGAAGTGAGGTTTCAGTAACTGTCCCCAACTATGAACATCTTTAGTTGTGCTGGTCAACAGCAAAGCATAGTACGTAGAATGATCTGCACATTGCAGACTTTGTTTGGGAAGTTGTGTCCTTTTTAGTAATGTGGAATATAGTAAACACTTAGTGCTAACTTCAACCACTTCCCTTGGATTTGCAAAGAAAGGGAATGCATCATCTTTGTGACGTTGAAGTATCCTGTGCTATTCTTAACCCTGCTCTTGAAGATGGCGCTCTTCAGATGCAGTGGTGGCTCAGCCTACCTTGCAACGATGTTGTAAGTTTGCTGATTCTCCTGGAGTCCAGAATTTCGAAGGCTTTCACATATACGGGCCAGCTTCACAGCAAGGCCAGCAGGATCCTCTTGAAATTGGCCCTTGATTGTCCAGAGAAAGTTTGCCAGCTCCGCTGCATTTGCCTCAGCCATACTGTGACGGTGGTCACCCGCAACTTCAGAGTTCTTGCCCCTCCCTTGCTGCAGAGAAGCAAACCTTTCATTCATTGATACAATAAAATGGCAATGGATCGATGACTGCCTACATAGAGACATGAATGTCTATGTTACACCTCCACAGATCTCACGCTAGGGAAGGAACTGAGTACTGATTGATCCATAGTGGGGTGGTGCAAAGTTGAGGAGCTGACGAGAAGTCTGTTGAAAGCAGATGATACTATGTGTATTACGATCACTGTCAGCGACCTCAACCAGAGTGGCCAGAAGCAACTGATATTTTCAGTGCATTCCTTGTGCTGCTGAACTCAGGACTTCAGGACCAAAGTGCGGGAAACCAAACCAACCACCTTTTGCAGATACAGGCGAATAGCAATGCTGTCTGAATATAAGCCTATCACAAGTTCTGGATTCCAAAGCCGTGTCTTCTACGATTGGCCATGATTCTTTGAAAAAGATGATACTGTCATTAGAAATGATTAAGCAGTCGCCTATCGTCCCACCCCAGAACGGGGAGTCTTAACAAGCAGCTGAAAATAACACTGCTCATCACAAGGACGGCTCCGCTCACCAAGCCTAATAGCTACACAACGCACGTGACCCCTGGCCCTTCCCCTGCACTCTCGTCTTCATCAACCATGATCCCAGCCCGAGCAGACAGTCTATACATGAGCAGCCTCCTTCGCTGGAGCCTGTGGAGGGGGCAAGCGGAGAATTTCACACAAGTCGCCACCTTTTCAAAGCAGAGTCCATTTGCCAACACTGAACAATGATGATCATGAACACAGGTGCCTTCTGTGTTCAAAATTAGCGGTTAGAAAGCGGGTTAAAGGCAAATTCTATGAATGGCTTCATCGATCGCCATCAAGATGGGTGAAAGATAATCCGTCGGATGAGAAGGATTTGATCCTAAAGCCGTCGGATGCCGTTCCAGTTTGAAATTTCTTGCAGAGTTCGCAAGGTGCTGGTTATCAGGATTCAAAGCTATGCAAGAGCCTAGGCCTGCATTGGCAAGAGCCTTTTCGAGAGACGAGACTTCGTGACTTGGTTCTTGATTGTTAAAATTCTCAAGAGCGCCCTTGGGCCTTGAGGCTTGAAGCTGCCTTGAAACTTTCAATTGCATCGACTGGACGTTAATGCAGCCATTGGAGGCGGCCTTTGGAAACGTCCATGAGGAAGAGGAGCAGATGAAGGCGGGCTATCAGAGGCTGCAATCTTCCTTCCATGGAACCGATCGCTTGCCCAGACTTGTTGTAATGCAAGCCTCCTCTTCGACTTCCAATCAAATTGACGAGCGGTGATCACTCTACTTCCCAATGGATCCCGGCGAGAATGAATCCCTGGATCAACGAGCTGTCGCTGCTGCTGAGCTGGCCGAAACTGCAGAGGCTGCACCACTGTCGGTACAAGCTAGCGCGGAAAAAGATGCGAATGTAGCTACATTAGGTGAAGCGCAAGAACCCGTCTCAGACACGGCAGCTGCACCTGACTCGTCAGGTCCTTGCGAAACACGCAATTTACCAGCGAGCCTCTCCTCCAGGGGGGAAAGCAAGGCCCCTGCAAATGAGCCCATAGGTCATGACCCAACGGGGCCTTCTACACCTCCTCTGGAAAGGATCGCCTCACCTCCATCCCAGGACCCCAGTCAAAAGGACCCCCTCAACAGTGCCCGTTTGTCTACAGAACCCCAGGCCCCAGGGGATCAGCGCTCAGGCCCCCTGACAGATTTTGTCCCCCCTCCTATACCCCCCTTCAAGCAAAAGTCCTTGCCCACGGCCAAGCCCCCTTCAACCACTTACAGGGAGCGGAGCGCAAGGTTCAAGAGGAAGCGGCAAGAGAAGCAGACCGGCGCGCGATTGCAGGCTTTTCCCTCCGGAACTGCATACCCCTTCCACCACAGTTTCAGGGCCATCCCAGGGGAGAAGCTGCCTAACGGCCAGTCGCCGTATCCTGGAACCGCACCCCCCGGAGCCCCGCTTTACACCCCGTTGGTTGCCCCCCCAAAGGGAGACATTCTGAACGCCACCGCGCTTGCACAGCTCACCGGCACCTACCTAGGGTTCCCCTGGCTTTCCATTGCGGTTTCGGGGCCCCCAAATCTTGGCGCGGATTCGCAGGACGGCAGAGCGAGAAAGAGGCGCGCGAAGGGAGCGGATCCTGAAGCCCCCAGGATGATGGCAGACCGCGCCCCCTCCCCTTTGCTGAGCTTTGACACCGGGCGGAAGCCCCGCTGGAAGCCCGCCCCCGCGGGCTTCACAAAGTGTGCGGCGTGTGTGTGGTCGAGGAGGGCCACCGGATACTGCTACCTGAAACATGGTGGCGGCAAGGAGGGCGCCAGAAAGGAGCGTGCATCGGCGGATGACGGGGCATCTGAAAAAGACGCCGACGGTGATCGGAGCAAGGGGGATGGCGGCGGGAGGCAGGAGGGCGCTGGGGCAACTAGTGCATTGGGAAGTGAAGGGGCATCTGAAAAGGACGCCGACGGTGACGGGGGCGAGGGGGATGACAGCAGGGAGCCAGCGAAGAATGCGGACGAACGAGGGGTGTGCGAAGCTGGAGGCGCTGCTGGGGCCTCTGGACTGGCCCCTGAAAACACGATTGCCGGAGACAAGGTGAGCAGCAGACAATAATAGGCAATATGGACAGGTGACTATCATACAAACGAGAAAAAGACTGTTGAAAGGGCCTCTTCTTGGATGATGTTCCGTTGGGAGTCGAGTGAAATTCTCATTTACAGGGGCATCTTGCATCTGTGTTTGATGTCAGTGCTCGATGACGTGGGTTGCTGACTGGCTTTAAATTCCTAGGACTTTGTGCATGCTTTTTGGAGTGACAACACATGGTTGGGCTATGGGCCAACACTGTCCTTTTGTGCAAGCGAGTGCTGCTTGTCTTCAAATGTAAACGCTCGAAGGCCGTCCATCACAAGACGGGGGTTGTATTTCTTGATCTTGTTTCGATAGGGCAAAACGTTCTGAGCCTACATTGAGCCCTTTTGTTGGTGGTCAACGCATCAACTGAGCGTAAGCAAGCAAGAGAAAAACTTTTTCGAGGCCAACCTGGATTTGTTTCGTCTTGCCAAAGAACCATTTATACTGTGGCTTTGCAGAGCTGATTCGCGGATTGCTTCCAGGCGGCTTCAGATGGCGGATTCTCCCTCAACGTCTATCATGTCAAGTCACCTTACCATCTGCAAAGGATTGCTCTGCTGTTCGGTCCGCTTTGAAGTGACTGCGGCCTTTCTAGATTTTGATCCAACATCCTTCCGCCGAGTCCATCTGTTTTTATGTGTTGCAGGCTGCTCCGGACGAAGTCCCTGCCGAACCCTCGGCCAGCCTTGATGGAAAGACAGGCGATGATGATGCAACTGAAGCCCATGCGCCGGCAGATGCCGCGAAAGATAGCGAATCAGCGGAAGAGAGGGGAGACAAAGAGGCGAGAGAAGGTGGGTTTGCGGAGGGCGCCCTTGGAGAGGGGCTAGAGGCAGGAGGAACGGACGACGATATACAAAACGGGGACACAAGGGAGGAGCAAGTGACAGCGGATGGTGGGGCGGGAGGTGATGGTCAACGGGTTGGGAAGGACAGCGGGGGACGGCTTGAGACTGGAGGAGGAACTGACGTGGCAGGGAACAGCAACGCAGAGGGGAGGAAGAAAGCGCTGCAAAGTGGACGGCAGAACGGGGGAGAAGGGGCCAGGGGTGCAGAAAACGGGCAGCCAGTCACTGCCGCTGTGAGCGGGCAGTCCGGCACAGCTCCATCTGACCCCTTGACGGCTGAGCCCCAGTCCAAGGGATTAGAGGAGGGGAGGTCTCCCGTGCCAGCCGGCAAGACACCTGCAAAAAGTCTTCCATCCGTAGGCTTCAGCTTTCTGACAGTCAACGAGGCCCCCCAGGGGAAGCGGAAGGAGCCGGACAGCGCAGACGAGAAAGGGCCCGGCCGCCCGAAGCCGTGCAACGCGTGCCGCAAGGTGCGCAAGGGGGGGTGCGGCACGCCGCGCGCATACTCCGGGTGCGAAGTCTGGAAGCCGGAAGTGCGCGAGTGGCCTCGGAAGCGGGGGGAGGAACGGGAGCTGCGGCCGTGGCCGGCGCACCTCCCCCCCGAAGCGCACGCGCAGATCCAAACGGTCGCGGCCGACCCTTTGCGCGCTGACTCGGCCGCCAGCGCCGCGTCGAGAATACCGTACCTCTACTTCGGACGTTCGCCGAGCGGAATAGACCCCGGAAGCGAGAACGGTCTGGGCGTCAGCCCAGCTCCCTACAGCCGCCTGACCCCCGCGTCGTACCTCTCGCGGCTCAACCAGAGCAGCGCCGTTCCGTCTGGCCCCGCCTTGGTTGACCTGTTTGCCAAACCCCCCGCGAACCTGCGGGCGCAGATCAGCTCGGTTCCAAAGCCGGGGCCAGGCCCGCTGTCACAGCAAGTGTCGGAAATCTTCTCCTCTCCCTACGCGGCCCTCCGCTCTCACCAGCCAAGCCCCCCTCAACTGCCCCCAATTGCGCACCTGATCGATTTTCGCTCGGCTGGTTCAAATCTTGCCGGACACGGGGTCAGGATGCCCGTTCCGTCCGAGTATTTTCCCCAAGCACATGCGCCGCAAAGCGCCCCCAGCCGCTATGCTGGCGTTCCTGTCAAAGTACTGAACCCGAACGCGCGCACGCCTGACGCCAACCCCGTCGTTCCGCTCTCGATCCTCCCAGTCCAAATCCAGATCCCAGTGCTCCCCGTCTTTAGGAACCCCCCGACGGCGAGCATCGGTGCCCAGTTGCCCGCTCCAACGCTGAGCAGCAGTAACCAACCGCTTCTAGGTAGCTTCTTGCAAGGGCGGGAGGCGTTCGCCGGGGGGCAGCCGTCAGCTGACGTCATCAGAATCCGGGGTGGCGGACCTCGGCCCAGGAAGCGGAAGCAAACGGACGGAATGACGGGAGGAGCAGAGAAGAAGGCCCGGAACGTAGCTGCGAAGAAGGGGAGCGGAAAAAGAGACGGGGCTCTTGGAGAAGAAAGAAAGCACGAGGCGACCGCAGGCGGCGAGAATGATGCTGGGGCGAAACCAGAGGAGGCATCGGGGAGCAAAGGAAGGGGAGCTGCCGAGGAAGGGTCTTCTGGGGTGACGCCAGAAAGAGAAGGGCTCAGGCGAAGTAGTCGGGTACGGAAAGGGAGGGAGACAGGTCAGACAGAGGAAGCGCCAAGCAATCGACGGGAGGCACCAGGAGCAAGGGGGCGAAGCAGAAGTGCTGCCAAAGCGAGCACGGAGCGTTCAGAGGGGGCTGGGCCTAGCGGGCAGGGGGATGCAAGTAAGAAAGAAAAAAAGGGGGGTGGTAAGGCCCGGACGAGGAAAGCGGAATCAACTGTGGCAGGAGGCAAGAAAGCGACATCAGAAGGTGAGGCCAAGGGCGGGGGAAGGAAAGGCCGCACTACCGGAACGAAGAGACGGAAAAAGGGGGACGGAACGGGTTCTGGTGGGAGTCGAGCTGGCGGCGTGGGAACGTCAGCCGCAAAAAAAGCGAGGGGGGGAGCCAAAGGGAAGGGCGCTTCCGGCAAGGCACCCCTGATCGTCTTTGCGCATGGGGCCGGAGCGGGATCGTCCTCGCCCTTTATGCAAAGGTGAGAATGCCACATGCCGCTTCTGTTAGGTTGCTGGAAGGCGATCGAGGCTGCGGGGTCAGAGGACCAGGTTGCAAAGCTTTGAGCTTAAGATGTTGTGGTGAGGAATGGTCATGAGAACATTGGCTTGGTCAGAGGAGCCTTAAGCTGAACGCCATAACCCAAACAGTGAAGCCATGGTCCATCTTTCCCCTCAAGTATTATCAAAGTGTTCGACGACTCTTTGCATGGTTTTCAAAGAGGCCGGCAACTTGGCCCAGCATCGTAAGTGCCATTGTCTCTCCTTTTCAGAGATTCGAACAGCAAGAATCATGAGCCATAATAGGCAGCCAATATGAATCCCCCGGTCGTTGACTCTCTGTCGTGCAGCAAGTCTGCCGCAGATTTCTCTGACTGTGCACGCAGCAATTGTGAATCTTGTCAAGTGCTGGTCCTAAACAAAGCTAAGCAACAACTTATTCTCTTCCAGGTGGCGGGACCTTCTTAGAGAGGCACTGGGCGCGGTGGACGTCGTCACATTTGATTATCCCTGTGAGTTGACCCCTTTTCTGTCTGCCCGAAAGGTTTTGCTTTCCCTTGGAGACAAGCCTTATTGTTTGGCCTTCACTTTCCGCTTGGAGCAGACTTTGACCGACACCTTTGACGCCTTGCGTAAAAGTCGGTGGGAGATTTGTGCTTTGAAGTGCTTTCAAGTTAAGTGCTAGCATGAATGGTCGTTAGGTCGACCTGGCAAGGATGGAAGGACGGGCGTGTTGTCTACTGGCCGGGATTTAGTGCAGTGAACATCTGTTCGAAAGTCAGAGCCACTCAAGCTGTCTGCGGGTATTCCAACGCGTCTCACACTTGATTCTTGAGAAGTTCGGCCCCCTGACTTCGAAACTGATCTCACTTCTCGACCAAATAAAGAACCATCAGGTTTGGGCAGTACCTGGAATGACAAGCGGTCTGACCTAGAACTGATGCATGTATTTTTTTGCCAACCGTAGATCTGGCAAGCGGCAAGAAGGGAGCACCGCCCAAGGCCGAGAAGCTGGTCGACTTCCACATCGCGACGATAAAATCGGCGCAAGAAAAGTACCCGGGCGCTCCCCTTGTGCTGATTGGCAAATCAATGGGATCCAGGTGGGCACCTTATAGGCGCCCCCCACATTCCTTGGCGGCGTCGAATCCGCCAAGCGAGAACGGCGGCTTGGAAGTGTTTGGATGCTTACACGAGAAGCTGCTCGGCACTGCTTCGGGTCGCTTCAGACGTCGGGGCTTGAGAATTGACGACTTTGCCAAATTTTGGACTTGGAAGTGTGAAAGCGAGCAGCGGAGCAACCGGGGGGCTTCGTGACATACATGTTGGCTAAAATGACACCTCTGTCGACAATGTCTGAGGGTCAGATTTTTGCAAACAATCTCTGCAAGATAGTGCGCGCAGTCTACAGTTCCTATTACCACTGCGTTGGCAGCCCGTCTATGACCAAAGCGTTCTGGCACCTTCATCGCAAGCACACCAACTTCGACATTCACTATCTCTACCCCTCCTCCTTTCCACGCAGGCCGGTCTGTACATGTCATGTACTATTTGCGTCAACCTTGTCACTTCCCTTTTCACTTCCTGAGTTGTGGTCCGCAATCTTGAGCCGTCCGATCATCCCTGCCGTTGTCGATCAGACGGTCCACAATTGGGAACCATGCTGCGCGGGGCATCCAAAAATCCGATGGCTAGTCTGACGCAACAGCTATTTCATTTCGCGTCCCCTCACGTCTGCAGAGTAAGCTGCATGATCGGCGGTCGGGAGGACAGCGGCCTGGACGTCGCTGCCGTGGTCTGCCTGGGGTACCCTCTCAAGGTACGGACCGCTGCATTCAAGCGAACCCCCGATGACGTCATGCCCGCAGCCTGGCGTGTCCAAACCGAACTTAGCTCCCGCAGCATGTTGTGTGGACCAGAGGGGGTTCGGACATTTTGCGAACTTTTAGAAGGCCTCTACAATATTGTAAAAGCTGGACTATGCGGCTCGCAGAGATGGTGCCTTATGGTACCAGCTCATCAATCTGCAAATTGTCGTTTTTCGAGCATCCTTTCCAATCTCCCGACAGCCTTGCTGACAGATTGTGTACTGACTGATGAGTCGGCAGGAGAGTTCGGACGGTTGGGCAATCTCGTCCTGATTCAAGGTCGAAAAGATTGGCGGCAACATGAAACGGGATGCCAGACGAAGATTCCGCCGTTGAGGTGGCTCTTGATGTTTTGCGGTTCGTTCCTTCTCAGGGCATGGGGAAGGGTCCGCTCCGTGAGCAGACGCTGTTGGACCTCAAGTGCCCGGTGCTCTTTGTCCAGGTAACTTCGCATTACTTTCGCTGGCTTTTTATGCGGGCCAAAAGTATGGGATCGCCCTTTTCTTCATTTTGTCATTCGCCGTAGACCTGACCCCGTTCGTTTGGGAATTCCCCCTTGCCCAGCTCTCCGCATTTGGTATCCTCATGCGCAGCTAAACTCTTCTTGAGACCGTCGTTTCCTTGTTCTGCTGGCCGCTGCTCGAGCTCAGCCTGGCCTTGAACAACTTGGCGCCCTAATCAGCGCTTGTCCCGTTATAAAAAGCGTGTTCTCTGGACCGAAAGCCACATTCTCCTTTGAAGACTCAGCCTCCAGTTCCCGTCTGCTGCTACAGGGCAGCAAGGACTCCATGTGCCCGCTCGATTCACTGGCAGACGTCCGAGAGCGTATGTCTGCGGACAACAACTTATACGTCGTGGAGGGCGGCGATCACGGGCTGTCGGTCGGTGTAAAAGCGCTCGCGGCCCAGGAGCTCACTAAAGAGGAGGCCGAGTCGGCAGCGCTTGAGGCGATTGCGACCTTCCTTAGTCCCTTGCTCTGATGAATCTTCCAGATTACTTTCGCATGAGTAGTTAGGGGGACAAGTACCTGCCAGGTGTGTCGGTCACACATTCTTTGATTCGCGAGCTCTATGGTTCCTGTAGCGGCGGGACGAAGACAGAGCGAGACGATGCAGATTCGATGAAAGAGGTGAGAGAGTTCAGAAGGTTGTCAGAAAGTGTGACCGGTTAGAATCTCCTAAGGCGGCCGCCATGTTATTGTGCGACCCACGTCACAGGCGATTCCAAGTTTGCTCCAAACGATGTTAGATTCGGATCAACCGAATTTGTTACCTGCACAAGAGGCTGGTTGCAAAATACCTGATAGCATGTAGGGTCATATAATTGCACACGTTGCGCGTCAGCGCCGTGCACGCAACGTCCATACTATAGCATGTCGGATCCGACGGATGTGCTTTAAGCTGCATGCACTGGATTGGCTTGATCGGTCCTGCATGGCCCGCATGGGTTATACGTCAGGGCGGCCATCCGATTGACGCCGCTGCTCGGCAGCCCGCGCGCATGCCCACTGGCACTGAGCTGCATCTGTTGGCTGTTCAAGGCGGCTGAGCTCTGTCCATTGTACGCGCGCGAAGTGGACCCGTCAATCCACTCATCTAACGTACGCGCACTGAAGCTTGCAACCCTGCAGCAAGCTGAGTTATAAGGCCCCGGATAAATGTACGTCTGTCAGTGTATCGTAGTACGTTCGATCGGACTGTCACTGACCGGGCCGCGTCCGGCATGGTGCCGCCACAGTTCAATCAGTGCTTGAAGCTGCTAATTGTCCGGCTTCTCACTCGATCGCCCAGCTCAACTCCGACGTATACGACGACTCGAGCTTTGGGCCATGGATCATGGAGACTCGGGGTTGCGATTGATATCCTCTCCGTCAGGTCTGCTTGATTGACGGAGGAGAACTCAGCAAGCTGCATCACCGCTCGAAGTACGCGCTGTTCGATCAGCTAGCATTGGCATCCACGAGCAGACCAAGGATCCTTTGAAGCCCCTTTGAAGAAACGAGATGGACGGCTGTACCTCTAAAGACTTTGATTTGTTTTAATCTCGGAGGGGCGAACCCAGGCGAACCTCGAAGCTTCACGTCCATATGTACCTCTTCGCATCTCCGACTAGCCGCTAGACGAATCTAAATGACCTGTCTCTATCAAGTGGCCGGTCACCAACCTTGACAGTAACCCGACTCCAGAACCTCGATGACATGATTTGATTGATTGATTGATCCACGTTTTATCTCACCATATACTAGTAGCCTACTCGCTTTGATTTCTTCGTGTCTCCAGCTTCGAGGCGCCGAGAGCCGTGTGCCTTCCTTTCATGCTTGCACATGACTGAAGGGGACAATGACTCGGCCAATTGATTTGATCCTCGAACTTCACGATTTTACGAGATTCTTGTTGGCTTTCAAACAAGGGCACTATAGCCATCCGGAAGTCATCAACTTTCTTGCGCCCTCAGCTCGCACCGTTGTCATGGCGCTTTGCAAGGCAGGCCGGTGTCTAAAAGCAAACCAAAAGTCACCAGAAAAAGATAGAGTTGAGGACAGACCTTCATCCAGATGGAGAACACAACCCCGCGTGCGGCGCGCCATGGCGTCTTTTTGGAGCGCCAGTTTTGCTGCGTGCGTGTTCTGCCTGTTAGCAGGAGATTATCTGCAAATTTGGCAGCGGTCTGGGCTGGGCTCAACTTTGCAAGGTTTCTTTCCAGAAGGCAAGGGGTCCTTTGCCAAGGAAACGCAAGGTTTGCAAGGCACGATGAATCAAAGCAACAACATTGTGCACAAAGATCATCAACTTGCGTTCGCTCCAGATCAATCAGCAGAGAGTTGCAAGTTAGAAGCAGGTCATGAGTTCGCATCTGGCTTGATCGTCCAGGGAGCTTGCACGTGCCTTCCGGGACTTGAGTGCACTTTACACATCCGCTCTTTCCTCGAAGAGCACTGGGACACAGACGATAAAATGGCGCAGGAGCTGCTCGTCGTTTTTGAAGGCCCCGCACGCGCCATTGCCAGACTGGAGCCAGACAACAAAAACAGCGCCTTCGCCGCCTGGAGGGCCCGCTACCAGATCTGGGACCCCGGTTCGTACCGGGTCTCCGTGCAGGCGGGATGCACGGCGCGGAGCCAGAGCGTCATCCTGGCAACCTTTGGCGTGCAAGTGTCGGGGTTTGAGGGTTTAGGCACGCGGCCGCGGCCGACGCCGTGCGATTTTGGGCAGCATGGACGATGGCTTCTCGATCAACCGAGCAAGGATTACCGTTGGATACCTTTCCCGTGCGCCCCGCCTCTGGTAAATACGGAGACCTTCCCACAGGAGATAAGGCGGAGGGGTTATGGAAGGATAGTGTTCATAGGCGATTCCCACCAGCGAATGCTGTACATGCACCTGAAATTTCTGCTGGATGGGCGGGCGATCGTTGCGGACTACGACCGCCACGTGGACTTCACAAGCACCATCAATGAAGGGGATCCTGAAAGTGAATTGCAGCTCCGCTTCTACTGGGTTGACGGGTGAGCAGAGAGGTCTTGTTTCAAGCAGTGCTGTCCGCTGAAGACATACGTTTTTATTTGCGAGCTCTCTGATAACATCAACAATACTGACTCGACATAAGGTGTGCTTGACGTAATAGATACTGATTCGATTATCCAGGTGCTGACACGTTCTCGTTCGAGACGTCTTCAACCTTGAAGTTGCTGTCAACAAGAGAAGGTTATGGAACGTTGTTCCGACGTTCCGAGCTTCCTCTTTGTGGGTACACTTTACATCGGTCCCCTTTCCTTGGCAAAATGGCACTGATCCGTTCCGCTTGCTTCCCTTGCAGCATTTACCGGAACGGCCAGGACGGATGCCGGAACAGAGGGCGGTACTCCCGTCGCGAAGACTCCTTTCCTGAGATTGCCGCGAGCGACGACTCAATCTTTGTCCTTGACGCTGGAGCTTGGAGCGCCACATTCTGCGACAGGTATTCGTTCAAATTTAGAACAAGCCGCTATGTCTCGCGGCTTCGCACCTTTCTAAGCTTACATGCGAAAGCAAAGTAACCGTTAGTTTCATGATCCAGTAACTTTGTCCCTCCTATGTGAGCACAAGAAAAGGCTTACTAAAAATATTGGTCTTGTGAAACAAGTAAGACCGACACCGTACTGGAAGAGGGTACTTTTCAGTAGGAGACGATCTTACAGCTTTGGCGGCCTCGTTTTCAGACCGGCAACATGCTGAAACGGGTAAGCCAGACTTTCAAGTACGCAGCGGGCTGAATGTGTGCGGCAGAATCAGTCGAGTTCGCTCTTAATCAAAGCCGGAAAAACGTTCAACGTTCCCTCTGGTGAATGAAAATACAGGGCCACAAACGCCCTTGTATAAAATGCTCTGTCCTCGACGCGTCCAACGGCAACGTAAGGTGTTCTACCTTCTTTACGAGCTCGAAGCTCAAGGAAGAGTGTGCAGTGGCAGCGTCATACAAGCCTGCTCAGTTCGACCAGATGATTGTACGTACACTCACTCGGCCGAGAAAGTTCCATCTCTCAATGTGAGCATGCCCCCGGCTGCAATCGTGCGTTTTTCAAGGACCGTATTCCTGATCACATCGTTTTTCAATCACAGGCCCCTCCAAGCATATACCCGGCACATTTTACCGTTCATCGACTGGGGCGCATCTCTTGTCCGCGGAAACAGCACCCTTGTGTGGCGGACGGCTCCCCCTTCCGTCTGGTTCTGCGAACGGAAGAACGGAATCCTTCACCACTTCAATGAGATAACGTCACACCTACTGAGTGGGCGTATACCAGAGGTTAAGGTGTTTGACAGCTGGCAGATCGAGGCGCCCCGTTTCCGGGATGCAGACCCAATCAGCCATTACTCCTGGACGGAACCTAATGCGAACGGAAACGGAACGCTGGTGATGGCCGGTCCTGTGGGGAAGGCAGTAGTGCACGCATTCATGACTTGGGTACTCGAGAATCATAACTAGTTAAGCACAGGCCGTAGGGATGGAAAACGCCTTTGGCTGCTCGCTCTTTCGCTTCTTATTTTCTGTACTTTTAATCCTTAATTGAAGGGTCTGATGAGTATGTACCTTTCTGTGCAGCCATTTCTGACAAGTGGATAGCACAGAATCAGTCTCTAGCCCATGCGCAATCTACGTCGCTACATTGAGAGTCCGGAAGCGTTTAGAACTCATTTTTAGGATACGAAACGTAAGATGCCACGTGAAAGCTTACAACATCCGCAAAGGACGTGCATATTTTCTGATCCTAACAATTTGACATGAGAACATAAAACAGAGTTGTCAATCCGTAGATGTGCTCAATTTTTACAACCGCATAGAATGAAGGTGCCAACACAGAATCCACTTGACCGGCCCTCACCCGATTTGGCACCTTCGGTCACCGCCTCTGGAACCTCAACTTGTCCGTTTGACTGCTGACAAGCCTCGAAAACTCAAGACCAGCCTGAAAGTGTGATGCCATCGCAACCGTCAAAGAGTCAGGCTGCCTCTTGCCTCAGTTGTCCTTGCCTGTTGGATGCTTAGCGCCAATCGACACACATGACGTCGGCTTTGAGTAAAACTTGGGATAAAAAAACTTGAACCTGGTGAAAAACCCCGTATCCTATCCTATCCTCTATCCTTTTTACAAAACTCACCCCTCCTCCAAGCGACATGTCGTTGGAATCATCGTCCATAAGCACTCTGATGCTTATCCTGCTATTTCCTGGCATACTTCAAGTCGTATCACTGCAGACTCCGATTACCCGCCATCATCATTCGAACGTTATCAATTGCAAGATGCCTCTCAAATCCAACTAAGCGCGGCAGCTAGCGTGCACTTATGCAAGTGCTTAGCTAGAATGGATGCAAGCTCAATGAACGAGGTGCGTCCTTGTTATGAGCAATGCTTGTGCAACCATGCAAATAGACAAAGCCTAGCCAAGATGTAGAACCGCTCGTTCGTTCGAGACTCTTTCGGGTTTCTGATACATCGTCGAGGCTTACCTCGATAGTCTGTTGGCAAAGCCTATTGCTTCCTTTGGCTTAGCTTAGGACTGCTAGTGATCTTTCCATCCTCAATGCGCTTAAGGGGTGCGTCTCTATCCCCTGACTTGATTGGATAATCTGCATCAATAAAGCTGCAAAAGACATGCAAGTCGGTCAGACGTGGACCCTCTCAAACGACGTAAACTCCAGTTCCGCTCAATCGCCACAGTTGGCTGAAGAAAGCCCTTCGAGTTTGACCAACCGCTGGACCAAGATGCACCACTGACCATGTGCAACAAGGAGGGTCGAAGCTTGGACATACTGTCCGTCGAAAATGCTTGACGCTACCTAGAAGCACCTTCGCACAACGCTCTGAGCGGAACAGGTAGACTGGGTAGAGCGTCATCACTAGGAATCGTCTACTTAACCTTGAATCCACTTACAAAGTTCCCGAACCCTTGGGCTCTTCTCTGTAGCCAGCCGAACGGAGCCTGTTGAAAAAACAGCAAACAGGTTAGCGGACAACGATGGCCTTGCTGAGTGGACTGCATTGCGCTGTCGTACACGCAAGCGCCCTTTGTCGGATGAAAGGGTGCAAAGTCTGGTTGCTGCAAAGAGGTTCCTGGGAGCAGGCAGCTGCGCTTTTGTAAGAGAGACCACAGTCGTAGGACATGTACTCCGAAGGAACATCACCTCCAAGCAGCGCTCCAGCGTTGTGGCCCCAACCAGCTTGAAACACAACAGAGTATAACAAGGAGGAGCCAGAGGTATGCTGGAGACCTACATCTCGGCAACTTGGCCTTGTATCGTGACTCGGACCGCCCTGCCCTTTCCAGCCCCGGTCCGCAAGGTGACCAGAGCAGGCCCGCGAGACTTGTGCCCCTCCGTGTTCGCGCTCCTTGCCTTGCTGTTGGGTGGAGGGTAGGAGTAGGAGTCTGTTATGGCCGCCTTCATCGCCTCTATCTCCGCAATGATCGCCATCTTTGCTTCCTTACGCTTCTGCTTATACTCCGCGGCTCGTTGGGCGTTCGCAGCAAACAATTCGTCGAACTCAGCTCTGAAAGACGATTGAAACTCGTCAAGCGAGTCACCACTGCACGATCCGGCCCGCAGCTCATTGGGAGGCTTGCCAGGGGTTCCTGGAGAGAGAGCCATCCTGACAGCGCCTGCTCGACAGTCTACAAGTCTAGGGGCTGCAACAAGATCAAAAGCAAGGGATGGCGACGCCCGGCCCTGAGCTTGTCAACCATGCGCGCCTAAGGAAAACAGATGCTCCTCCTACAGCTTCAGCGCGCAGCTGCCTGCGCAAGTGCCTGTTCGACAGAGATCCTTCTTTCACCTGAGGGTTTTCAGCGTTTGCAATGTATCAGACAGCTGCGTATTGGCCCGCGCGCAGCTAGTACGGTCGACATGAGTTTGCGCGGCCGCGTGGCCGCTTCTCCAGAGGGTTTCAAGTTTTTGCGCTTGACGTCACGTACGTCCTACGCCTTAGAAGCTGACGTCACTAGTTCATTTGGCTCTCTGACAATGCGACGCGTGTCATCTATGTACTGGCCTAGCTATAGACGGCCCCTTCTGCTTGAATTGCAATCAGCAATGCAATGCAACGCGGGAATCAGGATGTGCGGTTTTGCAGGACCCCCATATATACTAGGACTACACCTATAGTCGCATTTGGGCGCTGCCAGCATTGTAGCCTGTAGGTGAGGTTGGCGCCACCTTCGCATCGGCACATCCGAAGTAGTCACCTGAGGTGGTCTCTGAGGGACCGCTGATTGTGCGCATTTTCGGTTGCACCGATGGCGAAAGTTGAGCTGGCGCTAGACAGCAAGTGCATATTGGGCGAGTGCCCCATCTCTGAAGCATCCGGGAAGGTAAGGCGAGGTGGCGCAAGCACGGCCTGACATGGATCTAAGCAATAAAGTTTCTCAACTGTATTCTTTGAAACTAACTTGACGAAGGATTGGCCCACAATAGGGCTTAGCACCGTGATCAATCTTCATGTTCGATTGACATTAGAGCCCTACAAACTGAATTCAACATGCAATGCTGTCTGCACCAGAGACAAGTGGCAGCGGTGGATGCTGCATTCTTAATTCTTTGTGTATATCCCTAGGTCCATTTTGTTGACATCAACAAGAAGCTGATCCACACGCTAGATCCCTCCTCCGACGACCATGAGATCATCGAGACGCCTGAGTTCGTGGGGTGCATTGTGCCACGCGCTGGAAAGGGGTTGCTTGCAGGCTTGCAGGTTGGTTTGCTTGCGCTCTTTCTCAATACTTTAAGGCGGCCTTTCTACAGGCTTGTATGTGCTTTTGTGGCAGCATTGCTTGGCAGTGTGCCTCTCTGACTGCAGCCGGATGGATGATTCTTTGATCTTCTGCGTCAGCTACACTCCATTTCTCTGTGGTTGTAGCCACTGTCGAATGTCACAAAGCGCAGCTGCTGTTTTATAGTCCTGTCTCCTGGTAGCCGGCATTCAGTTGCATTTGATCTTTTTGTGGTGGTGCAGCTTTCGACGCCAACCCTTCTGTAAACTTTCTGAAAAATCGAAGTTTCGTGTTTGGAATTTGAGGGCCATTGTTCAAAGTCCATGCTGTGGAAAGTATCCCTCTTCAAAGGCTTTCAGTTTGATGCAAGTATTGGCCACCGCTGCAGCCTTTGCCTAGGCATCATCTTTTTCTAGGTTGATTGGACAGAGGGCAAGCACCGAATGTACACAGCACCAGAGTCAAGCTCAGCTTTTGTTTCTTTGATTCTTTTGTCAGACATGCATCTGCTAATATGTGCACTGATGTGTGGTCGTCTTTGCAGCACACCATTGTCCATGTTGACACCATGGTCAGCAAGCTAGGCGACGTCGTGGCCCGCGTTCCTGAGGGGAATGCAAAAGAGCACTTTCGGTTCAATGATGGAAAGGTGGATCCGGCAGGAAGGTTCTGGGTGAGTTCGAAAGCTGGTTTTCTGCTATTCAAAGATGGTGCTTGCTGAGGGTTTTGGCCTTTCTTATAGATATTGGGCGATTCGAAATTATGCTTTTGTAGTCCAGTCTGTTGACGAAGGTCAGCCCCCCTTCAATGCGGTGTGTGGGCCATCAAAAGCTAGATGGACGTTTTTCGATGTGCGCCTAGTTCTTGTTAGGCAATAAATAAGCAGGTTCGTGTGGATATCTGCAATTGATCAGACGAGCGCACAGGATATACGTTCAAGGAAATGGAAAAGGCTGTCCGTGTATCCGGCTGGCTCCTCTTAGTTCTGCATCTCCAAGGAACGTTTGGGTTTTTTCCTGAATGATTGGCTAAAGACTTATCGCTTCCATGTACATCCTACTCGAACAGCTCAACTTCCCACTTTCACTTATGTAAGCTTACCACGTCGGACTGTTCTGATTTGTCGATGTTTTCCTGACGCCGCAGTCTCTGCATGACAGGTTGGCCATATGAACCTGCACTGGCGAGACCCGACGGTGGCCAAGGGCAAGCTGTATTGTTTGGATCCAGCAAAGAAGGACGACGGTCTGGTGGTGAAACTGAACGACACCGTTCTTTCCAACGGCCTGTGCTGGAGCAGCGACAAGCGGTCCTTCTTCTGGGTGGACACATCACTGCAGGTGGGGATAATCAAGTGTTTTCAACGCAATACTCAGAGCTTGGTCAAAGTCTAAAGTCGATATCAAATGAAGAATCCACTCGAGGATGCACCACTCGATTCTCCAAACCTCGATTGGCTCACATGCTGCGGTTGTCTGACGTGCCCGTTCCGCCTTGCCATATTTTCAGTTTGTGGTTGAAACAACGTGTCTAAAAGCAAGAGTCTGCGCCAAGATATTTAGGGGGATCGTCTTTGACGCAACTCGCTCGTTATTGACGAAGTGTAGCGCCCTGTCGCGGCTGAAGTTCCCAATCAATTCAATTTAAGCAAACACCGGCCTCAGAGGTGATCGTCCTCAGTGCTGTAACTGCTGACCGCGTGTCTCCCATGCAGAAAGCGTACCACTTTGACTACGACCTAGAGTCCGGCGACATCAGCAACCAAAAAGTGTGCGTCGATGTTCCCGAAGACTTTGGTAAGTCACTGGTTCTGCTCCGCACCGTGAACGTACACGCACGGGCCCTCCGCAAGTCTGTTGCTCGAAAGTTCCCACAGTCGTTTTGCTTCTCTATTCCAGTTGAGTGCCTAATGTTTGGACAGGCGGACTCCCTCCCCTGAGGTCTTTGCAGCCTGTCATTGTCTCGATGTCCGTTGGGAGACAGCAATTATTAGAGGAACGATGCACGGATTCTCAAGCAAGTGCTCCATTCGTGAGACGAACCGTTGAAGACGAGCTGTCCTCGTTTGACTCCCCTGCTTGAGACACTGTGAAAGTTTGGTCCGAAGCGTCTGATTGTGAATAACCCCTCACCAGCCGAGATCAACTTCATGCGCTGCTTCTCACAGGCTTGCCCGACGGGATGACGATCGACTCAAACGATAAGCTATGGATCGCCATCGGCGAGAGCGGGCACGTGGCTCAGTACGACCCCGAGACTGGCAAGGAGCTGCAACGAGTGAAGCTGCCAGTGAAGAGGCCGACGTCTCTAGAGTTTGGAGGTGAGGCTTTCTGTTGATCAGCAAAATTTTGTTTCGAATAACTTGTGTGGAAGTCGAGCTGCGAACCAACCAGCCGGGGCTTTAATTTGTTTCGCCTTACAGAATTGCGCCTGCGCTGGGCCTCACTTCCATGTAAGGGGCAGTTGCACGGACAAAGGTTTCCTTGATGAGTGGACTCTCGACTTGGGGAGCGGGCGCAAAGAAGCGGGTGACCTCGCTACTTAGATTTGAAGCCGTGACACTTTGAACTGAAGAGAGCTTCTGATCTGAGAGTCGCGGCAACTTTGCATCGGACACTCTCGATATTGTGCCTTCAAATCCTGCGGGGTCCAGGAAGAGACGATTGAAGCTTCTTTAACCGAGCCAAACAGAGGTTGGACGAACGGAGCGTCCTCGGAATCCTCTACCCCTCTTGTCCTAAACTAAAATCGACGCTCGATTTAATCTGCAGGAAAGGACCTGTCCGAGTTGTACGTCACCACCAGGGAGGAGCCCGGTAAGCGCGTCCCTTAGACCGTCCCGAATGCAACGATAATCCGGAGCACCCTGTATTCGCTTCTTTTGCGCTTCGGCACGGATATGCTTCTTCATGTCGTATGGTATTCGTGCGTCGCAGTTTCGAAACGGACGTGCCTCTTCGTACTGATAAACCGTCCGGTAATCGTACATAGCAGTAACCAAAGACACGAGTTCAAAATCTAGTCGCATCCATGAGACAACTTTTGCAGATGCGCTTATCGCGATATAGCTAGACACATCTCTACTGGTGCCCCCGGCTCATGCATTTTCTATGGTCCTGCCTTGCAAATCTTTCAGAGTTTTCGTATTGAGGTCATTCATTGTTTTCTTGATCCGTGGGCCTCGTCTGCTGCTTTACCGCCGCTCCTCGTTGTAAGAACTGCCATCTGTCCGTATATGCAGGCAAGAACCCTTCTCCGCACGCTGGAGGCCTCTTCAGGGCGCACATCCCCGGTGTCAAGGGTCTCGCACACTCTTTCGAGTATGCGGGTTGAGCAATCTTAAAGATTGAAAGTAGGAAACAGCGACAGGAACGATAGTCAGAGCATTCTTTTGAGCGCCATAGAACTCTGAACATGCGACAGCAGCTTGTCCAACCGTTGCTCGATCAATACGTGGCAACCGGATCATCAATATTGACGAGTTTCAGAGCAGTTCAGCACATCTTAGTATCTAGAAGGAGGGTCATGGAGACAGGACCGGACATGAGCGGCATCATACCGTCATCGGTGAGCACAAATTCTCCGCTGTGTGCATGCGGCCACAATAGTCAGTTACCTCAACTCAACTATCAGATTGTCATGGGAACCGTCTCTTCGTCGACCCCTGCGATATGCATGGCGGCCAAATCTGCTGCAGAAACGTACATAACGACTGGCCCGCTCGAAGTCGCGGCTTGTTTTGCAGGATGCACTCTAGCCCGTAGCTTCTAGCCTGTAGCTAATTTAACAAGCCTGTCCAGCTGCCATGTGAGACAAAGTGAATTGCATGACATGCAGCATTGCGAATCAATCTGGCTCATGTGGACGAAGTCACTGCGTGCATAAGTTAGTATACTAAGCCTATAGCCGAATAGCATGACGTCCAGCACTTGCGAGCTTGTGTCCTGCTGCAAACGCCATAAAAGAATCCGACTAGTGGCTAATCCTAGATCTATGATTTGCGTAACGGCGGCACAGCGGTACCTCGTGTGACCAGCCGTCTACCTCCGTGCCAGCCGCACCATGCAAACATGCAAGCGAGCACGTGTCAACCAAGCGTCCGACCAATTCGATGGCTTAGTATCGGCAACCGGTATGGGCACCAGGAGTTTAGTATGGCCCATCATAATAGAATGAGCTCCGGAGTAAGGGCATGCTGCTGTAGCGAGGTCATTGGATCTAGTGCCGCCGCGTATCATTGATGATGGCCCATCATAGAGGGAGCCAGGGTTGCTCGAATTGTTATTTTTCCAATCGCAAAAGCAACTCAAATTCTCCCGAGCTGAACTAGGAAGCTTACTTCTTGCGAGTGACCAGTGCCCTCTGCCCTGCGTCTGCAAGTGCCTTGGGCGGCTTCAACATCCCTGCCCTCTTTAGTGACACTTCCGCATCCTTGCCCAAAACCCCCTGCTTTGATAGGTGTCCCTGGCCAAGGACCTCCGACTCCCAAGGACCTCCCACTCCCGAGAGCTGTTGATTGAGCCCTGCACAGAATCACAACATGTGAAACACAGGCTCACAGGCCGCCTCAGAATTGTCAACAAGCAGCCGAAAGTACCAATTGCTTTGCAGACATGACGCGTTGGTCCACCCCAAGTGGCATGGTGCCCTGGGAGCAAGAAAGGAGGAACAAGCTTGGGTCCCGCGACCAAGCACAAGTTTGTTGTCAATCCCTTTCCACTAATCAAGGGACTCTTACCACAAGCGTTTTCTCCCAAAGCCCCAAGTGCACTGCCCCTATGCCCCACCGGCCTCCCAGCTGCCCCAAGCATCAATCCCTCCCTCCAGAAAGGATGCCACTTCGGGCCCGGAGAGGTGCGCGCCTTGTCATCGTGCGGATGTCGATGGGCGGGTTGACCCCAGAGCTGCGGTGCCGCCAGCCGACTTCGCGTGTACGCGCGGCTGCAGGAAGTCCACGGGGGCGGCCCGCATGCTGCTCTGTGATGGGTGCACGGGGCTGGCTGGCATCTGGAGTGCCTGTCCAGGCCCCTCTCAGCGGTCCCGGAAGGGGACTGGTTCTGCGCGCAAAGCAAAGGCGCGCATGCACTGGAGCCTGGGTCAGCTGCGCGCTAGGGTGCGGTGGCAGCTGGGATGGCAGGACGAGGGGGTGCTCGCGGCGGGCCCAACCGTGTGAGCCCCCTTGTCTCCGAGCCCAGGCAGGCACAGCTGGCGGTGGCAGCTGGAGGGGCGGAGCAGGGGGTTGCTCGCAACGGGCCCAGCCGTGTCGGAGCCCCCTTGTCTCTTAGCCCCGGCGAGGACGGCTGGCGATGGCAGCCGGAGGAAGGCCAGGATCGGGCGCAGGTCTAGGTTGTGTTGTGGTAGTGGACCCAAGTTTCAAGGTTTGGGTCCAGGAGGGGATGTGTAGCACGGTCAACATGTCTATGTTGCAGGGTGGTCGAGTCTTGCGGCGGCGTGACGAGTCACGAGACAGATCGGATAGGAGATGAATGGGCGCGACAGCTGTCAGGCTGGTTTGTATCGGGTCTGATTTATGTCCGGTTTAATTAACTCGTAACTAGAGTGAGCACAATTGTTGGTATTTAGATAAGTGCAAGGGCACACAGCACAGGAACAGAACATGACCATAAGGGAAGGAATGAAGCTTGTGCTTCATTCTTACTTCTGTTCAACTAAAGGCTTTGTAAGGGAGGTTTCATGACCCTTGAGAGCTGTACAGTGGCCTGGAGAAAGTCTCATGTAAGGAAGTGATATTGGTGACATGCGCCTCGCTTGCACTCATGGTCCTTCTGTGATGCGTGGAATGTGGCGCAGCTAATCACATGTGTAGCACGGTCAACATGTCTACGTTGCAGGGTGGTCGAGTCTCGCGGTGGCGTGACGAGACAGATCGGATAGGAGTTGAATGGGCGCGACAGGTGGTCGTAATGTGGGCCAGATCCACTGTTGAACATTCAAAGCTGGGACCCGAACACCTGATTGAACCGTTGAGCGCTGGATTCAGCATGGTCTGCAATTGGCACAAAGAGGCCATCAAGTTCAATGTCATAGCTGCATTGCATCATGCATGGTGCCAGGAAGTGTTTGGCTTCGCGGCTACATATCTGGTGCAGCAGTGGCAGTGATCTAGCTGTGCGGCTTTGTTGAATTGCGTGATCTGGCGCGGCACTTCTGCTCGAGTTTTTAGCTCCTATCGGACGCCTAGGTTTATCTAACTAGTGCGAGCTATAGCGTTTATCCGGATGTGGGTCCGTCCGGCATTTTGATTTGTTGTTGTGTCGTGTTGGAACTTGGAGTTGGCTGAAATGGGTGCGATGCCGTACTACGGAATATTTTCATATGTAGGGGCGACTGGATTCTGTTGTAGATTTGGACACAACATACAGCGATTTTGCAAATTTTTCTGTAATACACTTTGGTTTTCGCCAAGTAGCCGTACAGCAGGTTTCGTTTGCATGTTTTATGAAAAGCGCAAACGAAATCCTGAAACTCACCGCCGAACAGCGGCACTAGAAGCAAGTGATTTAAGAAGCTTCTAACGGGGCTACTTAACTCTATTTTACCGTGTTTACCGCGGTGTACGGTAGTTTTGCTGGAACCTACATTGAATGTGACCATTTTGATGCAGGGGGCTGGAGACGCAGCCCGGCCACTTTACCTAGCATGTGAAGGCCCAATGGAGAGACCAGGGTGCCCCCCCGCCCACCCTTCGAGGCGTTTCATATAATTACGGCAGTAGGTGGTTTCTTTCGGTATAGCCCAGAGGGCAAAGAAATAGTGTACATGTGATTGGACGGATTTATCTACAGGTCCTCACCTAACGATCAAGCGTTCAATTCGTAGCAACTAATAACAGCGTCAATACATAAGATTATCTATCTATCAACTTTTTATCTAGATGGCTAATCTCAACGTATATCTGAAGTTGTATTGCTAACAATCAACACTAATCGTGTCAACGGGAGGGGAGGAAGGGGGCCTCCTCATCGGGAAAATTGCTTTGAAAAGTTCTATGATTGGTCAATCGTAGATTGTCGTAGATCATCGACCTTGGTCGGCGTAGATCTCGGAACCAATGATAGGTCTTTATGTCCCGGAGCATAGGCTCAACCTTGGCCGTAGATCAAGGATGATTATCCGTGTACGTTTGACCATTGAACATCCGGTCGTTGATTTGGCCTCGGCAGACCATAGGTTCAGCGTTGGACCATGGTCGGCCCAACCAGCATTTGGGCAGCATTCATGCATCATTCAATGTTGCTACTTGAATTGAGCATCCATGGTATTTCACTGGACAACCAACAATCAACCATAAATCTATGTCATACATGGTTGGTCCAGCAGTGCTGACATCGGAGCTCCATTGGTATTAACTATCAGGGTTCCGAGAGAGTGGCAGAGCTGATCCATGTACTTGAAGTGAAGGTGCTGAAAAACACCATGAATCATGAACCTAACAACATATTTAGCAATTACATCAACTCAATATTCCACTACCTGTGACACGAAAGAGGTATCTGCAAAGACAAGTTGAGATTAGTTCCTTGGGAACGAGATTTCTTGGTGCAATCCGCACGTCAACCTATTGTACAATTAGACCTGTGCGCGTAGTATTGTTAATTCTGTAATGTTCCTTCAGCTTGCGATTCGACCACAACAAAAGTGTAACATGCCATGCCTTAGCGAGATTTACAATCGGCTTTGACCACATTATTTTGACCATGTACAGAGGAACAATCTGCAATAGCCAGTGTGAAAAGCAGATTTACAAGAGAGCAGATTCCCTGAATCCCCAGCACTTGATCTCCATACTTTCTCCTAAATTTACCTTGTCTTCAGGATGAATGCACTCAACTGGCACTCCTCAGCTCACTGCTAGAATGCATCCACCCGCCACCATGTCAT
>DF237538.1:4819-35005 GCA_000708835.1 Klebsormidium nitens
CCTATGTTCTTGCCTGTCGTGACCCATCGCGAGACAGCTTCGATGCAATTTGTCGAAAGCGTTACATGCGTTACATATATACATGTCAGTGTATACGATTATTCGATCTCGATTTCGATACACCATGTGTGACATATATAAGAATGACGCATTTTTGTTCAAAGGACCTGAACTGAAAGTACGGTCCACGCGGAGACCCTGTGAACCAATGATCCCGCGTGTAAGATGTTTTCACACTTTTTTGGAGCCTGAGACACTAACAAAAGGAGTCGACTTCGTCGTACTGGCGCCAGTGATATTAGAACGCGAGCGCGCAGAACCAGTGGGCTTAGATCGACGGCTTCGGTGCACTTGTCCATCCCATCCACGGCCTTTACTTTTATCCTTGGAAAAAAGGCAGTATGGGATGAAATGAGGGGGACTGGCTGGGCGCATCCGGACCATCCAAAGTCATATCCAACGGTTGTCTGGCGCATGCAAGACTGGCGCTAAGTTCGTAAGTCTAGTTCGGAAGTTTGCAAACACTGCTTTGCTGTGGCCACATGCTCGCTCTTTCGGCTCTTTAGATGGCTGATATCGACGCGTTCGGCCTGTCTCAGGTGGCCAGGGTGATGGTTGACTATCGAATCGAAGAGAGATGCTAAAGACCTGCTGACTCGGATTTTCCGCCAGGTAAGACCGCCATGCTCGAGCCAAATTGCTGTGGTCGACAGAAAGCCCCGGAGTTATTCTCCGATGTTCGAGAACAGCCCGGGAGCAACCGGGAGGCGTGAACCACCCATTCGCATGAGCTATTTTACCCCAGCTGGCAGCTAGCTGCTGATCAGTGTCAACCGGTGGTACTTTCCCCGTCTGCCAATCTCCCCGTTACATTCTACCTAGTGACGCCCTGCCGGTCTGTACCGTTCGTGCCCGGTCGACAGCAGCTCTTGCTTGCTTCAAAATTGCATCCTTGCTTGCTTGCGTTGTTCCGAGTGGCCGCGTAGGAGCACTTTGTCAGGGTTGATCCCTCAAGCTTCAGCGTCGTCAAGCAGGTGAAGGTGACTGTCATTGTGGTCATCAAGCGCCTTGAACTTGAAGCGAACGCCTCCAGCATCACCTCTTAGGGCTCCTATCTACCGGACAAGTTGTGATCAGCCCCCCGACCGGTGCCGAACCCCTTCTCGAAGGTTGTCCACGCGAGGTTAGCGAAGATGTTGGTCGAGAGCTTTAAGGTTGAGAGCCCCAACGTGAAGTACGAAGAGGATGCTATTACCTCCAAGTACCAGTATCAATCCACAGAGCTCAGCCATGCAGTGAAGGACGGCAAGAGCGAATGGACCGTAAAACCCACGGCGACGGAGTACACATTCAAGACAAGCACCAAGGTGCCCAAGCTGGGGTGAGTTACCGGTTTCCTATGGTCATGTGCCCTGCTTATACATCTAACGTCAGAAGACAATTTAAAGATTTTCATCTGCATCTTTGTAGATCTCTGAGTTCCAGATCTCAAAGGCTTTGGATCCCAGGCGTGTGCATGGCATGGAGGTTTGTACACTCCAATGTGCAAGGTTTGAACTTGGTTAAGCTGTGAGCTCACTTGCGGTTGTCTTACCTGCTTTTTGAGTACATGCGTGCCTACTACTCAGATCTGAAGCGGTCTTTTTGAGATCGGCGAATCAACACATGCGTCACATTCTTATTGAATGCACTATGGTTACATTGGAGCGCAGGAGCTTGGAAGACTTATGTTACATGACAGGGATGCTGCGTTCTGGTTTTGGTAAACCAGATTTCTTTTAGAAACCGGGTTTCCTCTTTTGTGGTCAAAGACTACCCTTCGTCAGCTGTTACCGTCAAAGACGTTTGCTGGCAATTATGGAAGCAGGCTCGCATGGTGGAGGAACTTTCCTCTTCGGTTTCTGTTATTCATCTCATTCATCTTATTAAGCTCAGGAAGCGGGCCTAATCTTGTTACTGAAAAGCCTCAGCAGGACAGCTCTACTGTCGGACATTTCCTTCTCGTCAATTCTTGATCATGTTTTGGTGTGCCTCTGCGGGCCAGGTTCAGCTGAGAGGAAACAGAAATCAGAAATCCAATGAAAAGCCCGCAGCATTGCACAGCAGCACTCTGATCTCTACTCCTCTGCTTCAGGGTGATGCTGGTTGGCTGGGGCGGAAACAATGGATCAACTTTGACGGCCGGAATCATTGCTAACCGAGAGTAAGCAACCTCTCTATTTTGCGCGTCAGTCGATCAGATCTTAGGCTATGATCGATTGCAAGCAGAGTTCCATGGACTTCACGCGGACATGTTAAGTAATCTAGGAGCTGGCATCGGCGCCACATTGGACAGTCCTGTTGGCCTCTTGGTAGACCGCTTTAGTCATTCTTAGAAGGAGCTGCGAGCATCTAAGCTGTGACTTCAGACGGAAGGTAGGCGTTTTCAAAGGACGTGATTGGAGCTGGGTTTGAACTCAGCAGCATAAGGGTTTATGCACATGAAGAACCATTTCGCAAAAGTCAGCTTTCACACTAGGTGCTTCTGGAAGTTTGCCCGCTTTTCTTGACAGGTACTTACTTCTGACCCCCAAGGTGCATTCATGTGTCCAAGAAGCATTGGTCTGCATTGAGACGCTTAGTTGCATTGTGCATCTTGGACAGCGTTCTCTTCTTTCCATAATCGCTCATCTTGGACTGCACCACACGCTATTTCCCTGCATTCCTAGGCGAGCTTAACTGCTGGACTCTTCTCCAAAAGCTTCCTGTTGGAGCCTTACGCAAAAATGATGTTTGAGTACATTGTTTCTTGTCCAAACAAGTTACTTGCTTTGCGAGTTAGATCTGAGCTGTTAAGCTTCGTTTGAGCAAACAACCAGCCTAGTCCAAGATCAGTAGGAGAACAGCTGAGCCAACTGTAAGTGCACTTTTGTGCTATTCGAGTCACATAAAGCTCACTAATAAAGTGAACGAATACATACAGTCATTACAGATCCCAACTTCACAATCTGCGCCTTGGCGCGGGAGTGGGACTTGCTTGGGTGACCAAGCATGGCACGTTAGAGTCTTTTTGGAAACACTCTGTACTGCACAGACAAGTTACTAACCAGCCTTGATTTTACCCCCAGGTTGGCTTAACCTCTACGTTCTTTTCCACAGGGGCATGTCCTGGATGACCAAGGACGGAGTGCGCCACGCCAACTACTTCGGCTCGCTCACCCAGGCCTCGACGTGCCGCGTCGGTTCGTTCAACGGCGAGGAGATCTTTGTGCCCTTCAAGAGCCTGCTCCCGATGGTCGACCCGAACGAGATTGTGATTGGCGGGTGGGATATTTCAAGCATGAATCTTGCTGACGCTATGGCGCGCGCAAAGGTGTTGGACTTCGAGCTGCAGCGGCAGCTGGTTTCGCACATGAAGGACATGGTCCCCCTGCCGGGGATCTACGACCCGGACTTCATCGCAGCGAACCAGGGCGCGCGCGCGAACAACATCGTGAAGGGGTCCAAGAAGGAGCAGTACGAGCAGATTATCCAGGACATCAGGTGAGCGGCTGAAGTGACCTTTGAACTACTTTTTCAGGTTTTACTGGCGCCCTCCTCTCATCGAAGTGCCATGGAACAATTTCTGCAGTCTTCAGTGCGGTAAGATTCGGAGTAAGAAGCTGTTGTTTGTCTACAGCTTTCGTCACTGGTGGATCACGCTTTCTCTGAGGTCTGAGGGGTCTAAGATGGTGTTTACTCTGGACAGCTGGTTACTTTTGACACTCTGCTTGCTTTGTCAAAGTTGAGGCGGGCCATCATGCAAGTTTGCGCTAGTCATTGCTCGTATACTTGGTGCAGGGACAATTGTGGTTCTAAAGACTATGGCATCACTGGGAGGTCCCTTTCGTTCCATTCGCTTTTTCCCTCTCCGGTTCTTGTTTCGCTGGGTATGTCAATCAATTTCAGTCCGGTGTCTTTGAAATGGACTGCAAGTTCAGATGGCCTTTGTGCTAGTTGATCTCGTCGACTGCCCTGTTAAAACACCTCGGAATCGCAAAGCATCTTATACTTGTGAAACTCCATGTAAGTTGAGGATCCCATTGAAAAGTCCTAGAGCAAGCGAAGATGTACTTCTTGTCGTTTCGCACTCATGAGCATGTACAGAGTTGAATCGTTCTCGAGTATTTACACGATCAAAAGCCTCTTTTGTCAACCCGTTCACCGATCAAAGCACATGCTCTACAGGGCCTTCAAGGAGCAGACCAAGGTGGACCGCGTCGTGGTCCTGTGGACCGCCAACACGGAGCGCTTCAGTGACGTCATCTCGGGCCTGAACGACACGAAGGAGAACCTGTTTGCCGCGCTGGAGCGCAACGAGGCCGAGATTGCGCCGTCCACCATCTATGGCATGGCGTGCGTCCATGAGAATGTGCCGTTCATCAACGGGAGCCCCCAGAACACGGTTAGTAAAGAGGCTAAGGAAACGAAAGACAAAAGTCAGGGCTAATGACTGGATTGAGGATGAGAAAACAAGCATAATTTCTTGGAGCTCTTCTCTTGTTGCCGGCTCCGTCATTACTGGTGGTTCGTTTGGATTGGCCCCATGCTTGTAAGGGGATCGTATGCAACACGGTGCGTCTCATTCGAACTCTTCACGCCTGATTGCATCCTTGGTTTTGATGGAAAGGAACACGCTAGGGGCCGTTCGAGGCCTTCCCGTTGACGCACTTCTGCTGCCGTGCGATTTGTCCCCGGGCTGATCAATAACGCCGTGCAAGTTATTTCGCTCATCAGGGGCGACGATTTCAAAAGCGGCACACCAGAATGAAGTCGATGCTGGTCGATCTCCATTTTCAAAAGCGCAAACCTTCTGAAAGCTCTCATTTTGTTTCTTTTGCAGTTCGTCCCTGGGCTGATCGACTATGCGGTGCAAGAAAACTCGCTCATCGCGGGCGACGACTTCAAGAGCGGGCAGACCAAGATGAAGTCGGTGCTGGTCGACTTTCTGGTTGGCGCCGGCATCAAGCCGACGAGCATCGTGAGCTACAACCACCTGGGCAACAACGACGGCATGAACCTGAGCGCGCCGTCGCAGTTCCGCTCCAAGGAGATCTCCAAGAGCAACGTCGTGGATGACATGGTGGCCAGCAACAGCATTCTCTACGGCCCGGGGGAGCACCCCGACCACGTCGTCGTCATCAAGGTACGGGCAAGAATCAGAGGTCGGATCTCCGCAAACGCTGCAGTGGTCCGGAAGGGTTAAGCTGGAAGGATGCGCAAGCGTACTGTATGACCCGTCACTAATCTCTAGAAGCAAGAAAGCTAGATCTTGAAGCCTGCTGCGCAAATGGTCGGGGAGTGGTATATCCAAGTTGCTTTCCCTGAGCACCCCGCGACTCATCTGCACAACCGCCCGTCAATACTTCGGATGTCAGGACGTCACCTGCTTTGCAGTATGTCCTCGAGCTGGCCAGAAAGAGCTACAGTAGCACCAAGTTGTTACCAAGGCCGTCAACCCCACCGAATCCCTGACCCCTCGCACCCCTTTCTTCCAATACGCGCCATATTGGCTTGCCTCTTTTTTTACGTAGTAAAAAGGCAAGTTGTAGTTTTGCTGTGTTTTCCGAACTGTACGACGTGGTGAGCGGCTAGATGAGTGACCAGTCTGGTGCTTTGCCTCGATTTTCCCCGGATCGACGATAAAACGTACAGTAGGGACCCAGAATTTGCCATACCATGGTGGGTTTTGCTTTTGGACTGTCCCCCCAGAGCGGCGCAGATGGGCTGTTTCGCATCGATTCCGGCCTTGTTGGCCGCACAAAGCGGACCGTAACGTTGAAACGCTGTCAGTCTTTCTACCGTTGCGATACTGCCACGTCGCCCTTATTGGCAATCCCACGCGGGTGCCTGTAACGTACCTACTTCGCCAAGCAGCGCAGTTGTCAAAAATTCAATCAATCAATCAATCAATCAACATAGCCTATGGTACGTGTCTTCAGATATACCCTACAAACCGCATTTCTCGCAGACAATCGCCGCAAAAAATGTAACAAATTCACCGTCCAGAAACCCCCTTTAGAGGCAAGCCCTGGCGCCCCTTGGGGGCGGTCCCACGTGTTTGGCTGCAAGCAATACGTACATTATCCAACAAATGACCGTTTGGACAAAAGGTCAGCAAAGATTTGTGAACTCACCAGCTTCCTAACCCCTCTCAGCTCCTTCCCCCCCATGTACGTACGAGGCGTGAGGGACAGCAAGCACTGCGCACGCCAAAGTTCTGTTGCCAAGACCTGTGACGTTACTAACACTGTTACAAGCAGTAGGTCAACCAAGGCTTGTGACGTTTGCAAGTCCCTAAACCCTCTCATCCCCCCCTCTCCAGTACGTGCCGTATGTGGCGGACAGCAAGCGCGCGATGGACGAGTACACGAGCGAGATCTTCATGGGCGGGCGCAACACGATCGTGATGCACAACACGTGCGAGGACAGCCTGCTGGCGGCGCCCATCATCCTGGACCTGGTGCTCCTCGCGGAGCTGGTCACCAGGATACAGCTCGCCAAGGGCGACGAGGAGCCGCACAGCTTCCACCCCGTCGCGGTCCTGCTCAGCTACCTCACCAAGGCGCCCCTGGTAAGTCATTTGCTTCTTTTGGTTTGTTCTTGTACTTCTTTCCTCATTGTCTGTCCTTGCTTCTGCTTCCTCTCCCCTTAAAAGGGAGGAGCGCTTCTACTTCACGCCGTCGCAGCTTCGCTCAGCTGCCTTGCAAAGGCGCTCCGGTGAGTGTCATGGATGCTCCTTGGATATCAGTCTCGCGTTCGTTCTTGCTTCTGTTGCTTACGACTTCAACCCGTGCCCTCGCAATTGAATCTACATTTGCAAAATGCTTCTGGTCATATTCTTTCTGTCCATGTTGCAGTCTTCCTTAATTTCCGATCCCACTCGCTGATATTGGCAACTGCACAGATTACAGTAATGTTGGACAACGTTTGGTCTTCAAGCCAAACCGAGGAGCCGTACCGCTTCATTCTGCGGACAATCTGCACTAAACTGTCTCATCCGAAAGCCCGGGTTCAGTTTTTCCAACTCTGATTTGGCTTTCTCAAATACAGTGTGTCGTCCTTCGGTGACAGGTGCATGTACACAGCTTTAAGACGTCCCTCGCCGCATGGCCTGTTTCAACCTCTCACCCTTCCTTATCCCGTCTGACCGAAGGCTGTACTCCTTTCCAGGTGCCCAACGGTACGCCCGTGGTGAACGCTCTCTCCAAGCAGCGCGCCATGCTCGAGAACGTCTTCCGTGCGTGCATCGGCCTTGCTCCGGAGAACAACATGATGCTGGAGTTCAAGTGTTAACCCTAAAAATTGCGCTTAACCATTCCAGTAGTCAAGACCAGAGGTTACGAGGATACAAAAGGGGAGCCTTCGTAACCCAGGGTCTCTGTGTAGACTAGGTTTGACACAAGCCAGCCTTTTAGATTGGCTGGCGGTGTGTCGATGACGCGCAATTATCTTCGCTAGCCAAATGGAGACAGTAGCTCGATTCAGTTAGGTGTGGGTAATCAGACGGAATCGTGTACCTACAGAGACAGCAAATAAGCACTGATGACCGTGTAAGCAAATGCTGTCCATAGCTATTAGTGCGAGCATGCAGATAGGAGTCTGGTCCTGAATAACACCCCAGTCGGGGCGAAGTCTAGTTGGTCCAATTCTGTGTCGAAGTTAGGGTTGGCATCAGGTGCTAGAAATTGACTTGATTCTTCCGTCAAACAAGCTACTGGGAGAGGCTAGCCACCAGTTTTCGACACTCGTTTTAACATTGTTCTATTGGTTTTCTTGGTTTCTCGTGCGGGGATGCATGTTGGCATATTGGCATGGGTTCAACCGCCAATGAGCTCAAAAAATTTTGAGCCTTGTACTATATGGGCGGGCTGAATCAATATGTGTTATCGCCGGCCAATTTGCACTTGTGACGGGTGCTTGTTGGCCAGTGTGCTCGCCCCGGAGAACAAGATTATGCCGGACTTCAAGTGCTAACCGTAAACCTTGATTTTGCGCTTGACCATTCCTGGCATAGTCAAGCTAGCGGAGGTTACTAAAAGCACAATGAGGGGATCGCCTCCACGAGCGAAGTCGTCGAAACTCGATCAGGGTCTCTTTATAGCCTAAATTGTTTTACGCAAGCATTGCTGTGCAGCACGCGCATGTCCATGATCGACCCGCAATTATCTTCGCCAGCTATAGATGCAGAGACTAAAGCTCGATTCAGTGCATATGAGGTGTGGGCCCGTGATCGAATAAAAACGTGTATCTCTAGAGACAGCGGACAAGGACGGATATTGATGACGGTTTGTATGATACTCTCTAGAAATATTTAAGCGCGTACCTAGGTAGGTCGAAGTCTGCGTTCTGAAGAACCCCTGGCACAGTTGGGAGTGAAGTCTACTTCGTAGTCGATCGCAAAATCTAGCTCCGTCGAAATCAAAGTTGGCATCAGAGGAGCGTCTTAATTCTTTGCAAATTGTTATTTGATCGCAGGCTAGAGGGTAGTCATCAGTGTTCGCGGATTTCTCGGTCACTATACCTCGTAGCGTTCAGTTGCTTTCATGTTGATATCGATAGAATTTGACTTACGCTGGCAGCTCATGTATCATATGCAATCTAACAAATGATCAGAATCCGCCTTGCATTAGTATTCAAGTACTTCCACATAAGTGCAATAGATGCATATTAGGTAGCGGTCATGCAGCAGATTCACGAATCTAGGATGTAAAGGAAAGTATACCTGGGCCATTCATCATGCGCCGGAGCTAGCTAGATAGGTAGCTTAGCATCATGCAGGTTGCGTGCGTGTTTGGGTCCTAATAGCAATTGCGAGCCTGTCGATCGAACGAGTTTCAGCGAGTCTCTCAGCCCCTAGCGGGCCTGCGCAGCGCAACCCGGCTGCCAATGATGCAGATCAACCGGCCGTACAGACTATAACATGCTCCTCGCAGGCATTAAAACGTGCGCAAGTCAGCAGTGGCCCGACTGAACTTCAAGCCTCCCGACGATCAGATTGGCGGACGACTGTGCACCCCGGCAGGTTTTATGATGCATTCTTGAGCTCGGTGCACGGAATGTGCCTCGGGCTCTGAGTTTCAATTCTCGGACGTTCTCAACTTCCGTAGTTCTGGGATTCATGCGGTAATAGTAGTCTATCTGCAAGTCAGCGTGCACGAACTTGTGTTCAGCTGGGCCGCAAGCGGCTCTTTCCGGTCCACTACTCCATGTTCTCCAGAACAATCAAAATTCACCAAGGCTTGAAGTCCTCCCTTAACACACTCAACATGTACGACGGTAACCAATTCCGCTTTGGATTGTCAAGCCCTGATTAATGTTTTCTTCGTCATTTGCTACTATGTGCCTTTCCAAGGTCGCGTTTTGCAGGTACAATCTTACCGTCCAGTATGATTCGCTGGCGCAATAATACCCATCTTCGAGACAGTTTTAGAAGAAAAGGTAATCACCTACGACCTTTCGACTGGCCGGGATACACTGGTCAATCAATCTAGTTAAACCACGTGATCGAGGAAATTTGCTCTTCCACTGCCCATTCTTTCCCCGCGAAGGAATCTCCTCATCATCTCGAGTGCATTTCGCGGCTGATCCATTGCGACCTGCATAATAGAGAACGCAATCTCTCAGAAGATTCAGCTCGTACCGACAAAGGCGACGCAAGAATAATTCACGAGGATTACAGAAAGTGAAAGGTTGCTGTTCGCAGATGACTTCCTCGACCTTTTCAGAGGCTGACCAACTCTGCACCGTCGGTGGCACATGCAAAGGGTGCTCTCACTGTGCACGACTTTTCTTATGCCAAATCGCCCTATGAACACGGCAACTATTGCAGACATCTGCGTTTCCTGTCCCTTCGCGCTTCCCCCCCGAAAGTCGAACTTTGCCACAACGCTTCCACCTTGTCAAAGTCCCTCTCAGCTTTCCTATCAACTAGATTTCTCTAAGGCGATGCCGATATGCACCTAACAAGAGTACATGAGACCGAGCCAGCATACTTCTCGCGCTTGACCACAGGAAACACCACGGCGACTCAAGGCATGCTCGGAATGCCTCCGCGATCAAGTCAAAGCATTTGTGACTGATCAACAATGCCCACAAAAAGCAACACAAGCTGAGGTTACCTACATACTTCAATGGTTTCGGTAGGCTGTTTTCTAGGTAGGATAGTAACAGTCCCGGGGAAGGAAAAGCTAAACCTAAACCGACAAAGGAACCCGGTCCGCAGCCGTACCCACCACAACCCCCAATCTAACCCCACCCGCTCCCCGGGCCATGACCATTTCCTACCTAGAGCCAACCTACCTAAACTAAAGGTTTATGTGACTTACCATGTGCCCCGCGTCCTTGACCTGGATAGAAAGACGAAGCGATCGTCAAGAGTTTCGCAGCATAAGCGACGCGAATGGTGTCTACAATTGTCGCTTACAAGTCTCGCTTGTTGCGATGCTCAAGGTTCTCTTTTGACGCTCGGCAAGACCATGGTACGTCGTTAGCATCTTAGCAGTAATGCTCCAAATAAGAGGGGTCACGACGAGGGGTTTGACTAAGAGACGTCTCTTTTCCTTTACCATCCATCTCGTCTCTGCCTTGACTAGGAAGTACGGAAGACTCAACAGCGGACGTTAGGAATCTACCGCACGCCAAAGTTTGATGGGGATTGACGCCCAACACGCCAAACAGCGTGTTCCTTTAGACATGAAGGTGAATTCCTTTTCAGGTCGCACCGCAAGAGCGCTCACAACTCTATGCTTCGCACATGCAAGTTCCGGCAAAGCGGGCTTTTCGATACTCAGGCCCGCGTCTCCAGCAAAGCAGCCAAAGCTTACAAGCTTGAAAACCCAACAGTGCCCACCTTGAGAAACCCGAGCAGGTCGGTTCCGGTGAAGTTGCTGGCAAACTCTCTGTCAACCGTGAAGTTAACCCAGGGCGCTTTGTTGTACGCTTCCTGGCCCGACCACTCCATAGCCGCCATCCACCGAGAGTTGCCTGAGGGAAGAAAACGAGTCTGTTAACCGAGCCTAACCGCGCGCTTTCTTGGGTTTGGTTGACGACAGCATCTTTAACCGTGAAGTACGTCCCTAATTGTGAGGTTTGGTTTGACGCGAGGTTTCGGCTTACAAAGGGCACTGTTCTTCGACGGACCATGACCGCGAGACTTGAAGCGAATAGGCTGGGCCCCAAAAATGGCTTTGATAAGCCCACGTTCCTTTCTTTATTGACCTCAGTCACTTCGGTCCGGGCTTTTCGGCCTTTACTATTGTTCGTACAATCTCGATCCGTCGTAGTCGGCATAGGTACACAAGGATTGTAGAAAGGACTGTCTGAAAGGTACGGTGGGACGAAAAACGTTGGTGAGACTCTCGCAACTGATTCTGTCTACACTGACCGACCCAACTTCAAACCGAGGTCGCACTCGCCCGCTGGTTTTTGGAGCCATCGAACTGTCCTGGTTTGAATGCAGAAAAGGAAGCGCTCGTCGAAGCTTCATAAGCCCGCCGTCAAAGAGAAACTCACCGATCCAGTTGCAAATGAAGTCGTCCTCGCCCGCAAAATTCAGGAAGCGGATTCCGTCCTCCAGGAGCGCCGGAATCTTGGGCTCCAGGCTGCGCATGATGTCCGCCAGCATCGCCGTCTGAATCTCGGGACTGGCACAAGAGAGCGAATCAAAAACTGGTGTCAAAGAGAGAAGTGTAGAGGTTCCGAATGCCCACCTAGTCAGTTGCAAAGATGCATCCGTCGAACCACTAAATGCATTTGCGGCGATCAGGAACGGCATGCAATTTGATACTCAAAGCTCCGAGCTCTGGTCTATCGGTTTGGTTTGAAAAGAGACGGCGCATGGTATCAAAGGAAATGTCAAGCCCGGACAAGTGATCTAAGATTCGCCAGTTGTTCGAAAGTTGCTGTAGGACAAGCGGCTCTTTAAGAGGTTGACAGCGCTTGCCGGCAGGCCACCCATTCGCGGTCCTGTACGCCGAGCTCCTTCTTGACGGCGGGCTGGTTCAGAAAGCGGTCCAGGTACAAGACATTCTTTGGTTTTGAGGTTTAGGGGTTCAGAGTCTCGGGTTTGGGTTAAGAGAAAGCGTCTGCACGCGCGCACTTGCAGGCCGCCCAATGGCGATCCTCCACGCCGAGCTCCTTCCTGACGGCGGGCTGATTCAAGAAGCGGTCCAGGTACGAAAAGTTTTAGCACAGCGGGGGTCCGAAGTCGCACTTCTTGCGGATGTCGTATATCTGAAAAATGAGAATTTAAAGTTGGTAAGAACACCAGCCTGTGCCGGGTAGGATTATTGTTCACATGCCCTTCCGATTGCGATTAGATTGCAACTTCTTGGAGCAGGTGTTTAGAGGAAGTGGGTCTTTTAAGTATCGGGTTTAGAGCTTACTATAGAGCCTACAGCTTAGTAAATCTAATCTGTCATGACATCGTAGGTTTGGAACAACATCGCTCTATGCAAGTCTTTACTTCGTGCTGGGTGTCTCGCCTGTTTGAGCTTCGCTCGTCGCTCCACGTTGTTTGTATGTTCTCTTTTGAGTCGCCGTTCTTGCAGAAATGAGCATCGTCGCTCAAAGCTATTTAACTAATCTGTTCTCTACGCCTTCTAAATTTTCAACGCAACTTGACCAGCTTCACGGTCCCTTACGCTAGATAGTCTGGGCAATCCCAAGGACAAGCGACTCAGCATCGATTTCAATCAGGAAACGCGATCCAGTCTCGATCAAGACACGCGATGCAGTCTCGAGTAAGCTAGATATCACCACATATCATGGTGACATCACGGTGACGATTTGCCGAGACATGTAGACCCGCGAGACATCTCTCAGCTAGAGAAGCCCTTGTGTTTCTCGCGTCACATTATGAAAAACATTTTGTCACCACAAAACTTATCGGGCTCTCACGTTCATGTTGTTCGCTTCCGCCAGGATGGGGTCGACAATTGTCTGGCAAATGTAGAACGCCGCAACGCAGCTGACAGAGCCGTTGGTGCCGCACGCGTGGATAGCCGTGGCGCATACCGGATACTTTACGCGCAGCGCCTCGTAAGTAGTCTTGGCGATTAGTTGGTTCTGGTACGCGTAATTGGCGTAAGCGCCATACTGAATGTCGGGTTGGGTCAGCCCGTTCCCGATTGCGATGCCCTGTAGAAAGCAGCAAGAAACGGTTAATATCTAACCAGACTGACCAACCCAAATGTTAAGAACAGGTTGCGTTTATTCCGGAGGAGTTTGGCAGGCGCGTACTGGTGAACAGAGTTCTGAGAGAAAGAGACGTTCTCAGAACTTGCTAATGACTGCAAGAGGGTTCACAGGATCCGGAACCTGTAGAAAGTGGATACTTGACGCGCAGCTCCTCATGCGTCGTCACAATGCTGACAAGCAACGGTGGCGTAGGCGCCCTACTAAATGTCGGGCTGGGTTAAGCCGTTCCGAACTGCAATGCCCTGCGCGAAGCAAAGCCGAAGCACCTTGTAAGACCTCGTATCCTCGCCGTCACAACAAAGTTACCCAATACGTCAGATTTTAAACATCGATTCGCCACGAAGTCAGGAGTATTGACAACGCTGTTGCAGGGTCCAAGTCAAAATTTTGGTTTCAAACGAAAGGATCTTCGGGGGCGCCCTTCCAAGGATGCCGGAAGTCCCAGAACGAATCCGAACGGGACCTTGACTGCAGTCTGAAATCAGAAGAGAGAAAGCTAGACCACCTAAACGCAGCTGAATAGGACTAAGAGCTGACGTAAGTAGAGAAAGGACCACCTAAAAGTAGGCAAAGTCGACGTAATCACAAACTGAAAGCGGGCCGGCCAATTGATCAAGGGGATGTACCTTGAGGTTGAGGTGCGGCCCCTGCTTGGCCTTGTTCATGGCGTGCACCTTGGCGGCGACCGCCGGAACGAAGTGCCCAGCATACGATTCGCCGGTGATGAACAGGTCGTGGTCCTGGTACTCGGGGTGCGCTGCGTAGAATGCCTGCACATGAATCGTGCTGGGCTGATATCTAGTCTAAAAATAAGCCAGGTATAATAAGCTAACCACACTGGGACGGGTGGGGTTAGATTGAGGGTTTAGGATGGGTTTGGGTGCGGAGCGGGTAGATTGTTGGATTGGGTTTTGAGTGTTTGTTGGGAGGTTAGCATACCTGGCTCTTATTATACCTAAAATAGTCCGTCATACAGGAATGTTCAGGTACTCGTTTCTAGCACCTATTGCAGGACCGTGGCGTTCAGTACTGATTACCTTGTTCCAAAATTCCTCGGGCTCATACTCATAAGCAGAGCACTATCAGTTCGCCAACTCGAACCTCAAATCACGCTTTTTTTCAGCCAAAATTTGTGCTAGGAATGATACTTTTGGCACGGGTAGCGACTCTGTATTGACCTTCGAACCTACGCAGAGAGCCCCAACGAGGGGGGTGATAGATTTCTGGCAACTTGATGAGGTCCCAAAGGATGCTGAAAAACGAACGGGAGAGTCGTCGGCTGGTTGGAGAGTTGCACTATGTGGCCCGCAACGTTCAGGGCCTCGAGCGGCACAAAAGGAGTTTCGTGGCAGCGCTGTCAAGGCTGGAATAAAGGAACTGTTTCTGAGAAAACTTCTTGGCAGGCGCCGTGGCGCCAACTAGCTCCTCCAAAACCTTGTTTGCAGAATTAGCTGTTTGCTCTTATGTTTTTGGGTGAGGTCCAACTCGTCGAAGCACAGCCGTTCGATGAGTCGCGTTTCGAGCGCCGCAATCAGAAAGCAGTCCCTTAAGGGAAACACATGTGATCGGTTTAGCTTCGAATCGTAATCGAAGAGCTCCGATCGCCTGCTATGAAAACTCAATTTTTCGTATTTTGGCATGCCCAGTAGCAGTGCTCCTGTGAAAGCACAAGTTCGAGGGGCCACGGTGCACGGACTCAAGGCCAACTCTAAGATACTGTCACCTGCTGCGACTGTTTGACAGCTGCAAATCAATCCTTCTGAGGTAGAGGCCAGAGATCGCTTCTTGTCTTTGTGGAATATGCACCAGGAAAACTCGAGAACGAGAGGCAAATGCCAGAAAAAACGACAATTCTACAAAAAGAACCGAATAAGCCAAGATAATTTTGAGCTCCGACTAACACTCGAAAGCCCAAAAACACCTGCTCCGCACCCATGCCCGCCCTCACCACCGAACTAACCCTACCCGTCTCAGTGCGCTTACCTCATTACTATCTCGGCTTATTATCATCTTTTTGAATATACTCGAAAAACCGGCCGTGTTGTCAACAAGCTCACCAGCAGAAAATCGTACATGTCCTCAGACACGCCCTTCTCGGTGTGCACGATGTCACGCGGGTCGTGGCTATAACTAAATCCGGTGCCGATAGGCTGGTCCACGAAAATCAGATTGGCTACCTGCACAATCGCGGGTCACGCTCCGACTTATAATTGTGTTTGCTTCTCTCGAGTGCCATTTACAGTCTCGGCTCTACAACTCCCTTTCACTGTTGAGACGGCTCTGGGTTCGAATTGCTGCACTTGCAGGAGAATAGAACAAGGTCGCTCTCTGCTTAGAGTCGCCATGGTGATACCGGCTTGATCGACGGGATTCGAAAAAGCTTCGAAGGTGTTTGATAGCTTCGTCCGATTGACTAACATCCAATGTCCTCATCATCGATGATGCAAAACTTGTACCAGGCCAAAGGAGGAGGAATGGTGCCTTCACCGCAGCGATCCGAAAATGACGTCATCTGCTCACAAGGCCCTCACAAGAAATCAACTTATGGACATGCCTCAAAATAGAGAACGGACGCGGATTTATTCACCTTATCCCAGCCATAAGGGTTCCAGCTGAAGCTCCAGTGTTTCGTTGTCAACCTTGAAGGGGCCGTTCTCCGCAAACACGTCTAGCTCGCCTGAGCAACCAGGCCCTCCCGTCATCCATAAGACGACAGGGTTGGTAGACTTGTTTTCGCGGGACTCAAAGAAGAAGTAGAACATCCTGGCACAGGGAACTGGGGGGGTTTGAATAAGTAGAACATCCTGAGCAGATCAAATGGAGCCGGGGCGTTGACGTAGCCGGCGCAAAGTGCTCAAGACAGAACCCTTGCCAGTCTGTTGTGACTTGACTGATGTCACAAGGTGAACAAATGTCATTATCTTTGAAAGCAATTAGAAACAGTCAGGCAGGGGCTCAGTGCATTAGTGAAGCCTGTGGGTGGGTTGCCAGTTTATGGAAGGGGCCAACGTACCACTTGTCTGTGTCGCCTCCGAATGAAGATGTTGTAACTGGCCTTCAAAAGGAGATGGTGTCAATGGAAGATAACCAGAATGAGGCACTTTCAGCCTTGCATTTTACCCTCACTCTTGACATCTGATTTTTGGACACTCTATTGAGTGCTTGCTAGGTTGCTGTTCTTGCACAGCAACAAACATCCACCTACCAGCAGCTTCCAATCAAGGAGGAAGTTCAAGAGTTTTGGACATTGACGGCGCACCTAGCATCGTGCGTCCGGTTGAGGCGGAAGTACCCTGCGTAGTGCCCCAAGTCCTCGTCAGCATTCTCCCCAGCCGGCATTAGCTTCACTGGACTCTCCATCAGCACTCCTTCCCTTATGCTTCCCTTATTCCCCGCCTCCTCATTGCTCCCCTCCCCTGACGGGCACCTTTTCTGACAAGGCCTCTTTCCCCAGGGTTTCTGGCATCTCAGCAGCCCCGACCCCTACTTCCGTCGCCTGGGGGGACGACACCCCCAGCTCTGAAGCAAAGGCCTCCAGCCTGGAAGCAGAGAGCTCGTCTTTGAAGGCATGCAATCTGTCGGAGAACTTGGATTCTACCCAGTCTCGAATGTACGCCATCTCTCGCTCCCAGGCCGGCTCTACGATGGTGCTTGCCGCTGCTGCCGTCAGGGTGAGGAGGAGCAGGAAGCACTGAAGGGCGGAGGGAGCCATATATTACGGATGTCAAGCCTCAAAGTGAATTAAGCAACTCCTTTTAGCAACCAGCGTTCCAGCTTTGACTGCCCTGCTGCCTCACTTGAAAGTCAGACTCCTAGGTTCCAATGCCGTGTTCACATGCGTCTACAGGTTTGTGGCCTGCCATTCTCTGCCTGTCACATTTGGACATCTATCATTGCTTTGTCGACCGTCTAGGATTGAAACCTGTTTAAGCCTTGGTCCTGCATCCTCAGGCCCGTCAAGGCCTCTCTATGAAAGGAGAAGCTTCTGCGGCGGCCTCGGCTCAGGGCTGCATGAGTAACGCAGGTCCTGCAGTTCTGCTGGCATTGCCAGCTCGGGCACCGCGGCCAGTCTGCAATATATTACCATTAGGTGCGAAGCTGCGGAAGTCGACAATTAACTGTGCTCTGCACAGCTTCTTTTGGGAATATGATCGAACACTCCGTCGAACACAGCTTCCTTGGGTGCGGAATTGACGGTACCGGTATGCTCCATCGCCGTCGATGATGCCAGGAATGATGCCATAAATGATGAACTCGGTCGGAGTCGGGTCCAGCTCAGCTTTGTCCAATCTCTCGTCACATACCTCTCATGCCATTTATATCCTGGCCCGGATCTTGCCAAACCTTTTCGTCCACTAACCCAAACCCACCGCTTTTTGCGGTACTTTGTAAAGGCTTTTGCAAGACGCCATTATTTAACAATCCACCACCTGCTCCGCGGCTAAAGCACACCTGAGACAGTCCAGACGAGGCCTTGCATGTGTCAAACAATGCAGAAAGGAGGAGATAGAAGTCCGCCATTGTCGTAACCTGGTGGAAGCCATGACCAGAACCCAAAAAGCGTACACAAAATGTATGTCGAAACCGTCCGATGGAAGTTCAACGGGGCTTCTGCGACCGTCCGATCAAAAAGTCCTGGCAAAATGCGGGCCAGGATATAAACAGCATGAGCCTACATACGGTAGCATACATCACGTATACCTACATCACATATACACGATCGTTCTTCTCGATATCCCGGTACGAAGTATCCGTCCTGCAGTGCCTTCCTGTCCGCAACGTGAATCGCTTTCACATGCATCGAAGCAAAGTGCTAGAATCTGAAAGAGAGGCCATTTGGAAAAGAAGTCGGGACTGGCACCCAAGTCCCAAATATAATAAGCACTTGATCACGACTTCATAAGTACCTTACAAAAGTCGCACTAGAATGGAGGCCAATTTGAGCAGCACAGAAAGAACAAAGATGTTACCACTTGACTATTTTACACAAGCTTGCTTGCAAGTCGTCTTGAAAGTCTACAAAATCTACAGTATAGCAGGTTTTGACCTACAGCTTTTTGACTGAGAAATCAATGGGCGACCTCCCTGTCAGATGACGTAAGCGAGAGGCTGTGCAGCTTCATCGGCCATCTTTTCTCCACGTACGAACCTCCTCAGCATCTCAAGTGCGTTCTTCGGCTGATCCATTGGGACCTGCGGAAATGGCAAAGTGAGATTGTTGGAAATGTTGCTTGAATCGACACGGAGTAAGTGTCTTGCTGGTCACGAAGAGCTATTTTGAAGCGGTTGTCGAAACCAGACGCTGACGCAGATCGCAAATCTTTTGCCTTTCGGCTGCCCATGCAGAAGTTGCTCTCAGCTCTGCAAAGACTCTACTTCAAATCAGTGGCGCATTGAACACGGCAACCATGATACTTTATCCGAAATGAATCTTGTTGCCTGTCCTCTTGCGTATCAACCCAATGCCACTACGCTTCCACAACCACCTCCCAAAGTAGTTCAATGAAACAGCTTCGTATACGCTCGATTCCACCAAGACAACGCCACATCGCACCTTAAAAAGATAATTTTATTCGACCATGTTCTCCTGCTCAACGCCAGCATCATTTAGGATTGCGCCCAAGCAAGTCAACACATGCTCCCCCTTGCCTCGTCGCTTTCTAAACAGAGGGCGTCCTAGAAAGAACGCATACGTGACACAAAATGATGTGCACGGGTAGAATCGTAAAAGTCGCGACGACTCACCAGGTGTCCCGCGTCCTTCACCTGGAAACAAAGATGGAGGAGATGTCAAAACAAATGCGGACTAAGCAATGCAGATGGTAGCCCACAAGTTTTGAACTTACTAACGAGGCGTGGAATTTTCATCAGACGCTTTGAGGGTGCGCTGGTAGATATCACATCAGCGGTTTCGGATTCCGCAAGGTCACGAGGAGCGGTTTGACAAAAAGCCTTCTCGTTCTCAGCCTTCTCTTCTCGTTTCTTTTCTGCTTTATTAGGACCGTAAGGTAGACCCGATAGCAGCGCAAAAAAAACTTTACGAACGCCACAGCTCGAAAGGGCATTGACATGTCCGCACTTGAAACCGGCGTGTTCCCCCTCTTTAATGAAGTCTATCCATGTGCACTGTGAAAGAATGTACGCAGCACACAAATGCCGACAACCTTGTGCTGATCATGTGAGGACTTCCAGGAAAGCACCAAAGGTTTTGAATCGAAGCTCTTAGTGCCCACCTTGAGAAACCCGAGCTGGTCGGTTCCGGTGAAGTTACCGGCTAACTGCCCGTCAACCGTGAAGTTAACCCAGGGCGCCTTGTTGTACGCTTCCTGGCCCGACCACTCCATGACCGCCACCCACCGAGAGTTGCCTGAGAGTGAAAAGCAATCCGTTTAACCAGTATACCCGCTCGCTTTCCTGGAGTGAATTGACGGAACGGAAGGAAGGAGAACGCGGACTCCCGGCAGGTCGGTCTCGGGACCCCCCTCGGCCATAATTCGACGGTTCGGAAAGGTCTTGTTGTCAATCTCAACCGTCGATACCCTGGGGTTATAGCCAAGGGGGCTTGCGAGGGATGGCCAGGAGTCCGTGTTTCCCCTTCGTCCGTCACGAGAAGAGCTTCTTGAAACTTTTTCGACAGAGAGGTAGGGCTAGGGCTTCAAATGCCCGCTCAAGCGGAATTTTACGTGTAAGTGCACTATTCCTCGACCAACCATGAGCCGACACTCAACGCGAATCGACTGAGCAAATGTGAGAAGATCAGCCCCAGAGGCTTTGTATCTCCATCGGGATGCATCGATCCAGGCTGCTTGCAGCGTCACAAGTGTCTGCACGTTACTATATTGCTCATCGACACAATTGCCGAAACAGACCATGTAACCGTATGAACCATGGTAAAACTCATACCTGGCAACTTGTTCTGACCTCGCCATTGATCCGTCCAAAGTCACCCACAAGATATCTACTCGCCCCCGCCAAAGTCGGCATAATTCGAAGTGGAAGAGAACCCTCTCTTCAAACCCCACGGCCGCCATGGTTACAGACACTCACCGACCCAGTTGCAGATGAAGTCAAACTCGCCCGCATAGTTCAGAAAGCGGATTCCGTCCTCCAGGAGCGCCGGAATCTTGGGCTCCAGGCTGCGCATGATGTCCGCCAGCATCGCCGTCTGAATCTTTGGACTGGCACAAGAAGGCGAAACAAAAAGTGGTGTCAAAGAAGGAAGCCTAAAAGTTCCGGGCGCCCACCTAGCCAGTTGCAGATGAAGTCATCTTCCCCTGCGTAGACGAGAACCTTTACGCCGTCCTCCAGCATGGCCGGAATGACCGGCTCTGAGTTGCGCATCCAGTCGGCCAGCATGGCCGTGTGAACCGTGGGGCTGCAGGGCGCAACTAAACCAGTTAAGGCGCCTAACCAAGCTGATAACTAAGGAAGATTGAGACCCACGACCCAACTGATTTTGGGGGCAAATAAGTGCCCTGCTCAACGGACTGATATTGCTCTGAGAAACCAAAGTTGAAGCGAATATCGACCATTACTGCCAGATAGGGCGTACGGCGGCAGTGCGCGCCTGGTAAAATCTGACCGGACATGGGCTGTCTAGAAAAGCGGTCCCAGGTGGTTGACGAGGCTGCCTAAAACATGTGATCAGGCTCGTTGAAGAGCAAATCCAAAGTTCGACCCGATCCTCGTATGCGTCCGTCTGAGCAACTCTGTATGCAAAGTCGTGAGAGGATGGACGGCGCGACTTAGAAAGCGCAACCGAGGGTTTCGTTCTCTCAATGCCGCTCAAAGGGCGGAGGCGGGGAACAGAAAAGATGGTGCTCATCCTAATTTTGCAACCCAAAAGTGCCTCAGATCGTGTGAATCGAAAGGGTACTAGCATTTACGAGTATCGCAGTAAACGGGTCAAGCCCGGAGGTTCGAGGTTTGAAGTTCGTCACATATTTTGGGGGCCATGCGAGTCGTAGGAGTATCAACAGAATATGATACAGCCTTCAGAAGACACAGCAAAGGTGTGAAGAGACGGTCGAAGGAAAGGAGGACGAGTTTGCCCCGTGTACTTACGACATGGACCATTCTTGCCCGTCAAACTCAGAACAGCAGGTCTCATAAATGACGCCTTTCCTTATTATTCACCCCTAGAGAGAATATCAAGCAAACAGAAAGGCTCAGAATAAATATCAAGCAAACAGAAAGGCTCAGAATAAACATTTCCAAATTAAGGTGAAAGGAAAGGGAAAAGGTATACAGCGCGCACCTGCAGGCCACCCAGTAGCGGTCCTCCACTCCGAGCTCCTTCTTGACGGCGGGCTGGTTCAGGAAGCGGTCCAGGTACGAAAAGTCGTAGCACAGCGGCGCGACGTCGCACTTCTTGCGGATGTCGTACACCTGCCGGGGGGCGCACCAACACGTATTCAGTTCCACCGTTGGTGTCTTCTAAATGATTCTTCAGCCTCACAATAAATAATCTCGCAGGGTTCTTCACTGGAGAACACTCAAACTCCAAAGTGACAAGTGAGAACTCGGGCTCCGACGTTGATCTTGTCGGCTTCCGTGAGAATGCGCACAACGAGCGTCTGGCTGATGTAGACCCACTACGACACAGCTGAGGAAGCCCTCGATGCTTTTCAAACATTATCGGCCTCGCAAACAACTCTGACTCGGCGGGACTTTGTAGCTCGAAAGTATTAAACTTTTCAAGGTTTACGGGAAAAAAGAAGCTTCCTCTCGTTGATGTTGTTGGCGTCCGCCAGTATGCGCAAAACAATCGTCTGGCAAATGAAGAGCGCCGCAATGCAGATGATGGAGCCCTGGTGCTTTCAGAAACAGTTCTGAGCCTCACAAAAAGAGACTGATTTGTCCGATACTTGCACCTCGAACTATCATTTTCAAGAAAAATGATGAGAGTTCCGGGCTCTCACGTTAATGTTGTTCGCCTCCGCCAGTATGCGCACGACGATCGTCTGGCAGATGTAGAGCGCCGCAATGCAGCTGATGGAGCCCTTGGTGCCGCACGCGTGGATGGCCATGGCGCAAACCGGGTACTTGATGCGCAGCCCCTCGTACGTGATCTTGGAAATCAGGTGGTTCTGGTACGCGAAATCGGCGTATGCGCCGTATTGGATGTCGGGTTGCGTGAGGCCGTTCCCAATTGCAATGCCCTGCAGAGAGCGAGAAACAGGTCTGAAATGTACCAGCTTCAAGGGACTCTTGACGAACCAAAGTGTGGTTGCAAACGGGATGCAAGCATTTCTTAAGCTCGGACTTGACAGGCCGGTTCCGGGTAGAAAGCTCTGGGAAGAAGTGCCGTTCCTAACCACAATGCCAGATCTGAAAGTTCTTCAGCGACACTAAATGCTTTCAAGAAGATTCTCGTAAGATATTTCAGGCTTTGGAGGGCTCTCTGCAGGGCGTCTTTGTGCTACGGTTCTGAAGAAGTTGTAAATGCTCAATGCGCTGAGTCATTCTCAGCGCTGTAGTACTGAATGTCGGGCTGTGTCAGGGCGTTCAATCGCGAGGCCCTGCACAAAGCAAGGGTTCCGACAATCTCCTTTAACGTTAGGTACTGGATGCCAGACAAACGCTGTGCAGAGTCTGGTCCACTTTCGGGGTGAGAAACCTCGACGGTGTCACGAGGATATTGCAAGCACAATACGTAGCCACAGGGGACATTCACTGCTGCTTGATCTCAGGCATCCAGGCGACCGCCAGCATCAACGTCAGTGGGCTGATGATCACAAACTGATCGTGGAGCAGGTTTTCGACTGATCCCTACTGGAGCAAATCCAGTGAAAACTCCTCGAGATAGGAGAGACCAGACGAAATTGTGCTTTCGCGACTTGACTGACAATGGGGCGGTGCGAAAAGACTTTTGAGTTGGCGAAAACCGAAGCATGCGCACCTTGAGGTTGAGGTGCGGCCCCTGCTTGGCCTTGTTCATGGCGTGCACCTTGGCGGCGACCGCGGGGACGTAGTGGCCAGCATACGATTCGCCGGTGATGAAGAAGTCGTGGTCCTTGTACTCGGGGTGCGCTTCGTAGAAGGCCTGCACGGGAAATGATAACAAGCATTGAGTTCATTTGAGATACGGCTAGGTTGAGATAGGTCAACGTCGGAGGAACGGATGGGATTAGTTTGGGGGTTAACGAGGGTCCAGGTGCGGAGCGCGATGGCTTTATGTCCGGGATTTCAAGCGATGCGTCCTCCCGGTTTTCTGTTGGTTTTCTCAGCGTGGCTCAACTCAACCTGAAAATGAGACTTGCTAGTGGGACGTGGATATAAAGACGCCGAGGAAGCTGGAAGAAAGGATTTGATCGAGCGAGTCCGTGTATGTGAGAATCTAATGAACCGGCCAAGACAGGAAGCTTGTACAGGACGCTTGCAAGGCAGAAAGCTGGGACAGTTGCCTGACACCCCTGCCCGACAAGAGGTGTCCTCCCCGGAAAGATCCCGTTCTGATTACATGAGGTTCTGCCTGTGAGAGGCCTGTAGGAACTGGGAGAAGGTGCTTTGAGGATGCTGTGACGGCTCGATGAGATGCTGGTGTCTGGTGCGGTCCTAGGGTCTGATGGCTGGAGTGACGAAGTCGTCAAGTTCCTCAGGAAGTCGCAATCTGTAGTCATGATATTTGACACCCCGCAAAAGATGCCCGGAAAAATCATGTGAGGCTGCCGCGCTGAGTTTGACGAAGGTTCTGGAAATGAGCAGTGGTGTCTAGAGACAGCACGAAAAAGATGGATACCTAGTGCAAGAAGCTAAAGCTGGCCGGAAGAGGTTAACCTACGAAACAGGCTACGAAGACCGTCTACTTAGCGGTTGTAAATCCCTCTTGAGGCAGAGGCGGCAAAGGGCTTCATTGGCTAGTTCTGTACCAGGACGCTCGATCACGGCAGACACGCAAAGAGAAAAGCGGCCAGATTGTTGTGAGGCTCACCAGCAGGAAATCGTACATGTCCTCAGACACGCCCTTCTCGGAGTGCACGATGTCACGCGGATCGTGGCTGTAACTGAAGCCGGTGCCAATAGGCTGGTCCACATACACCAGGTTGGACACCTGCAAAAACGGCAGATATCATCCTGACTTTGACTTCGTTTATTTTGTTCCTGTCGCTTGTTTTCCCTGAAAAGTCTGATCATAGAACTGTTGTCACGCTTTGACGACCCCTGCTGTTCAAGTTGCTTTGGTTTCACTTTGCCTCAATTATACATGAGCATACTTGATACCCATTGAATCAGTACGAGGTTGCTCAGGTAGGGATTGTCAATTTCAGAAAAGCTTGGTCTGGGACTAGACGTCCAATGTCCAAGTCAGGCACAATCAAAGATGCAAGATGTGTTCCTAGGCAAAGAACCAAGCTTGGGGCCTTTAGCAACTCGAAAGCGACTCGGCACAGCAACTGGAAAGTGACTTATCTGCTCGAACCTGACACACGGTAACTCCATTCAATCAACTGGCCTCCATAACAACTAAAGATGCAAGTTCAAATACCTTGTCCCAGCCATATGGATTCCAGCTTAGTTCCAGTGTTTCGTTGTCGATCTGGAAGGGGCCATTCTCCGCAAAGACTGCCAGCTCGCTCGAGCACCCGGGACCTCCCGTCATCCACAGGACGATAGGGTCGGTCGACTTGTTGCCGCGAGACTCAAAGAAGAAGTAGAACATCCTGAGCAAAAGAAATCGACGGGGTTTTCACGTGCTCTGTGAACTGCGTGTGGAACACCCCTGGTGGTGTTACCGAAAGCCTAAGCTGAATCACAATAAGAACAGAGTTGGGGACTCTGTGCACTGATTAAACCTGATGCAGTGGTGGCGGTGTTTTGTGGAATCCTGAATTATAATAGTACACATCTCACATATTTCTCAAATACCTGGCCTCCAGAACAGAGATCAACATGATCAAAATGGGACACTTTTAGCCTCACGATATCCCTCGCTCTTCACGTCCCTCGCTTCAAAACTCTATCCAATACTTGCACTGCAACAAGCATCCACCACGAGATGATGAAGAATGAAGAAGTTCAAGCAATCACCACTCAACTCTGACGACTCACCTTGCATCGTGCGTCCGATTCAGGCGGAAGTACCCTGCGTAGTGCCCCAGGTCCTTATCAGCATTCTCCCCAGCCGGCATTAGGTTCAGTGGTCTCTCTACCAACAATCCCTCCCTTCTGCTTTCCTCATTCCCCGCCTCCTCACTTCTTCCCTCCCCTGACGACACCACTTCTGACAGGGCCTCTTTCCCCAGGGTTTCTAGCATCTCAGCAGCCCCCACCCCCTCCATCGCCTGGGGGGACGACACCCCCAGCTCTGAAGCAAAGGCTTTCAGTCTTGAAGCGGAGAGCTCTTCTTCAAATGCATGCACGCCATCGGTGAACTTGGTTTCGATCCAGTCTCGCACGTCCGCTATCTCGCGCTCCCAGGCCGGCTCTGCAAGGGTGCTTGCTGCGGCTGCCGTCAGAGTGAGGAAGAGAAGGAAGCGGTGCAGGGTGGAGGAAGCCATTGCAAATGCCAATCTCGAGGCAAGAGCACTTCCTTTTGGCAACCTAGCTGTAAGAATACAGCGTTTACAGCGCTTTCCACTGGCGGTTTATAGGGCTTTCCACTTACCACTTAGCAGTTTGCTACCATTTCTCTCGCCTGCCACCCTTCTGCTGCAGCTCCTGGGACCTGACCCCATATAAAGATTTTGGGTAAGAGTAACCTCTTTGTCGGGTAAAACGGGTTACCCTAACACAAACGGCGAAGTAATTCGATGCAGACCATGCCGTCCCCGGTAAACCAGCGTCTGGTAAGGCCGGTGGCAACGTTAACAGCTAACCGAGCAGTAAAGGGATGGTTTTGGAGGGTTTGCTCTGCTCTTCACTCTTCAAAAGCATGGACTTCTTGGAGAAGCTTTGAAGTTTGAAGAAGCTGGAACTTGGAAGGCAAGCGCTCTGAGTCTGAATCCCGACTCACAAGGGCGCCAGCCAACCTAGCGTCATTTTACATCTACCTAACACTCAAAAGAAGTATCAAAAGTGCTGTGACGGAAAAGGGTCCTAGCAGTGATAGAAAGGTCATTATCACCTGGGCGCTGGCAAGAAAGCTTGGTCAAGAAAGCACAGGAATCTGCTGGCGGGCGTTTCAAATCGGCGGCACTTAGTTTCGCTTTTGGTGGTATCGCATTGGCACTGCACGGCTTCTTCGGCTCTCGCAATCTGCCTTCAAAAAAACCCTCTGCGCAACGTGCTTTGGAGACCTTTGGTCTGAGAGACTGGAAGAGTAGCGCTTCAGGGGGAATTGAGGTTGCTTGCACTTTGGCCCCAGAGGCCGAGACTTTTCTAGGGCAGCGAAGATGGTGAAGAAGCAGAAGGAGGGGAAGATTATGAATCCTACGGACGCCCATCGCAAGATGGAGCGAAGGAAGGAGCTCCAGCGGGTGAGCGATGTTTGCATCTTGCTCTTATTCCCAAATTTCAAGAATCCTGTCTGTCCTCCTTTCTTAATCGCTTCTGCTGTTGCCGGACAGTGGAGGTAAAGCGGAGATCTAAAGTAGTTTGCTGATGTTTTGTGCATTTGACTTTTGCTTGGGGGTATTTGGTGGTTTGGTGGCGCCCATCAATTGCCACTTCTCACTCATTGCCATGCAAAGTGCCGAGCGCTATGCACTTAGTGTTGCACTAGCATACGTAAGGTTTAGGGGTTTCTTCCATATTTAGCAGCGACATGGCATATTAGTGCATTCTGTCTCTTAGGATTCACTTTGAGGTTTTACTTGAAATAGGACATTATGTTGTCCTACTTGGAACCCATGTATCCAGAAACTCCGAGGGCTCTTTTGAATTGCAAGTTTGCACTGATGGACATTAGCGTATCCCGTGTCGCTATCAATGTCGCAGGCTGCGGTTAGGCTCGTTTGCAGCTTCTACTTCTGGTTGGTTGTATCTCAAGGCCTTGTCTTTCATGATGTCGGAAACATCTGAATGGTGGCATTAGGCACAAACCGCTGTTGTGTAAGGAAAGTCCACACCTTCTTTAGATCATCCACCACCGGGGCCAAGAGTGCAAGCAAATGCAGATTTTGCTGGCGCTTTTCTGACAGGCTTTCTTTAAGTGTTCATTGGTCGTCGTACCACCTTCTTGACCACCTCGTCGTGACTGGAGCTGAAGTGCGCTTGCGGAGTTTTTGACATCTGGCTTTGTGGAAGCAGTCTGGACCATAGGCAGGATTGATTCTTCATGGCAATGCGGCAACGTGAAACCATGAGCCATTTCGAATGCAGAACAAGAAGGAGCGCATGAAGGTGCGGGAGGTGGGCGTCCTAAAGAAGGACCCCAACGCGATCAAGGCGCAGATCGACAAGCTCGAGCAGATGCGTAAGTTCCACCTCCGCATTTTCAGTCATCGTTTTCATCCTGCCTGGAAGCAGAATGCGCTTAGAGTCCAGTTGTTGCGACATGGCGCCAAGGAGGACCCATGGAAGTCATAGTAGAGAAAAGCCAGCCTTTTATGTGGGTGTCGTATGGCGCTCCACTTGCCTGAAGGGGGCATCAGGTATGAAAGGGCTCAGCGACAATAGCTTCTGGGCATCGGATGGGCTATCTGCATCTTAGATATCGACAAACAAAGCAGTATCGTGTCAGGAGGCGTTCGGGGGCCCAAACACTCTCCTCATAGAGGCGTCTGGATGCACACGTCCTTTCCTGATCTCACTGGGTAGCCTGATCTCCGTGAAGCCGGTCTGAGAATCTGACAATGATGGAGTTGGGGATTGCGGGTGGTCGCCCGCTTTAAGGAGGGGATCAAAGGTGGATATAAGCAAGGCAAATTTTGGGCGCTTTGACATGGGATTCTGTGTCCGATGCAGAGGCCGACGGCGCACTGGACAAGACGCGGCGGCACAAGAAGCGACAGCTGGAGGAGAGCCTGGACAAGGTGGTCAAGAAGCAGAAGGAGTACGAGGAGAAGATGCGGGAGAAGGGAGAGGAGCCGGTTATGTTCAGGTGGGTTAAGCTTTCTGGGGGTTTGGCGTTTGTGACATGGAGGGTTTTGATCGCTTGGGGTTGAGCAGGGTATGAGGAGATGCGGGAAAAAGGAAGGTGCCGTCATGCTCAGGTAAACTTGGCTTGTTTGGGCTTGCGGTTGTGATCATTCAGGATTCTGGATCGTTGCAGGAAGTGAGCACAAGAAAGTAAGAAACAAAATATGCACCCAGGGGGTCCGAAGTTATCTGCTTCCCTGTTGTTTCAGGGGCTTGGGGGTTTCCGATTTTATCGGTCTGGGCATCAAGGTTGTATCTGAGGTGCTCAAGAAGCCGCTGGCGTTTTTGTTGAGAGTAGGGGGTTGAGCAAGTTGTGTTCACGCGACTTTGATTTCCGGAGCTTTGGGTTCGTCAATCTTTGAGAAACAATTAGACTAGCAGACAGTAGAGAAGAACGCGAAAGGATCCTAAAGAGTGTTGCCTGACATGAAGGGAAATGGTCCAGCGAAGCAGAAAGTTCGTGGATTCGATGGTGAAATCATCTAATATTTGTCTTGAGGAGGTGGTCAAAATGCCGGAGGAGAGTCAGAAGGGAGGAGCGAGCGTTGCGAGCGTGTCGAAACCAACGCGGTTTCTGGGCGACTTAGCAACATGCTACATTTGCCCTTCTCCTAGCCAAACGAATCTTTGTTTTCCGATGTAAAACTCTGGCCTGTGACAGTGCTATAACGATGCAATTTTCCCCTCCCAATTATCTGTGTCTTTTCTCGTGTGCAGCCACTTGGCACCGCCGAAGCCCAGCATGGTCGTGCCCTTGAATGACGTCAAGGTCGCGGGCGACTATCCCCGTCCGGAGGTAAGGCTCCAACCTCCGCTCGTTAGAACGTTAGTCGAAGCCCAAGTCGGAATGCATTACCTCCCTCTCGTAATTCAGGGAACGAAATGCGATATTGACGGTTGAGGCAGGGGTAACAGACGTAGCTCAAGTAAATCTTGACTGAGAGGCGCAGAACCTTTGAGCACGCCAGTTTCGCTTTGCTTCACGAGTTCGGACGTCCTTTATGTACGATCTATCAGGATCTTTGAAGCGCTGCAGATCCGCAGGCCTCTTATCTCGTGCTCCACACGCTCACGAGGTTTGTTGAGCAGTTACGGCTTGTGCCCCCGCTGAAACAGCCTGTATCAGTTTCGGCAACACATAAGGAGCACATCTGAAGGGTTTTGAATCCGGGGATCATTCAGAAAGTACTGTCCCCGTCGAAAGCGATGCCGAAGTGTTTGCAGAAGCACCTGGGGTTACTGGAAATTCTACGGTTCCTGGCACGGACTCGTTGCCCCAATGATTGCAGGATTCCGTGTACTATCATCCGGAGCTCAACCCCCAGGGACTTCCGCCGGGGGGCAAGCCCCAGATGTACCGAGCACGCCGTAAGTATTTCAAACTCTTTGCTCGGCCTTTAAAATTGTCATCGAGCATACCCTCTCTATAGTCCCTTGAAACAGTTGTAATGTCTCTCCGATCAAACGAGTAGATCTCTCTGAACTCATATCGAGATGCCCTGCATCGGGACTGGCGATTGGCTTTGAGCCTTCGCTCTTCGAGAATCTGCCACAGTTGTTTGTTCAACTGTAGACATGACGGAATTCGGTTGTTTACTGCCTGCAAAGAGATTGTTTTGAGTGGGCCACTGCAGTCTGATAAGGCACAAGGATGAACGAGCCCGTTCGGAGCTCGTACAAGCGGACCAAAGGCAAACGTTGGTTGTGAAAGGAAGTGCAATTACGAGTGGATTCTCCTCTAAGAAGTTCATACCACCATCGCTTAACGTCTTCCATAGTGGCCGCTCTTCCAGGTTTCATTCCCTCGCTCCTTGTTTTCTTGACTGACGCAATCTTTCGGTCCTCTTTGGCAGCGGTCGAACCCATCCCCTCCCCTGCTAAGCAGACCGACGCACCCCCCCTCGCACTCCCCATCCCCCCGCCCCCCAAACCCCCTGCCCCGAAAGA
>DF237538.1:35025-52086 GCA_000708835.1 Klebsormidium nitens
TAACGCCACGACCCGACCGCACCCCCCCCTCCCGCCCACCTCCCCCACTCCCCCCCGCCCCCCAAACCCCCCCTACGCCCCCGAAACCGAAGCCCCTCGCCCAACTCCCCCTCCCCCCCCACCGCACCCCCCCCCACCCCACGCCGTCCGAAGCCCCCCCCTCCCTCCTCCCCCCACGTCTTCGCCTCCCCTCCCCCTCCCGCTTCGATTCAGGGGAGCGCCCGCCCACTTGGCCCTGGGCTTCGTATCCCCCCCCCTCCGCCTCCAAGGGGCCCGACTGCGGAGCGCCCTCCTGTTGAGTTGGGGCCCGGCATGGTGCCACCGGGGCCTCCTCCCCGGACTGGGGGGGTGCCTCCGCCCCCCCCTCCGAGGTTGATGCCGGATGTGGCGCCTCCAGGAACGGAACCTGGTGAGGATCTGTCGTAATCTAGCTTCCCTACAAAATGCTGCATGAAGTCAGGGTTGAAAGGATTTTTCAACCCTGACTTCACGTCTCTTCAAGTCTCTCAAAAGCTGATGTATTGGAAGCGGGCTGATAGTTTCAAGCCGACGAGTTCGCAGGGCAAAGACGCCGCTGAAGCCCCTGTTGCGAATGCTTGACGGACTACGACTTCTGAACGTACATAGGCGGACTCTCGTCCTTGTCAGACGCGCCTGGTCGGTGCTGTCGCTCTATGAGGGTGTATGCCGCTTGCTCTTTCCCTCGTGCAATGACATATAAAACTTGAAAGTGTCTCAAAGTTCCACTTTCACCACTAATCTCATCATCTGCCGACCCATTTTCATGCAGAAGCGGAGTTGAGCCCGCCAGGCGTCCCCCCCCCTCCTCCCCCGCGCCCTGCTCCAGCCCACCAAACAAACGACACCCCACCGGGCCCCAGTTCAGTTCCTCCCCGTGCCATCCCCCCTCCTCCGCCTCGCGTACAACAAGCCTCCGTCCCCCCACCCCCTCCCCCCCGACCAGCTAATCCACCCCCCCAAAACGAGACAGCAAGCTCCGGTCCCCCGGGCGAGGATAGAGCAGAAACCAGAGAAGCAGAGGGGGGTCCCTCCCGCACTCAGATGCGCCCCCCCCCGGGGCCGCCGCCGATGCGCGCCCCCCCGGGGGGGTTGATGCGGCCGCCCCCAGGACCCCCCCCTGCGATGAGGCCCCCGACGGGACCCCCCCCCATGATGGCGCCGTATGGAATGAGACCGCCGATGCACTTTCCGCCCGGGATGAGACCCCCGGTCGGTGTTGCACCCGTGATGAGGCCCCCGGTTGGCCCTCCCCCGGGCGTGGCGGAGGAGAACCGGCCGTCGTTTGTGAAGGAGGCGTCGGCGGAGCTGACCGTGAAGCCCCGAGTGAAGGCGCCCAATAACCCGGAGCTGACGTCAATGGTGAGTGAAGCCGCTTACTGATAATTCTGAGTCTGCTTTTGTTTTCTTGGTCTGTCTGTGAGTCTGGTTTTCGCAAATCCGGAGCGGAGCATCTTCTTCTTAGACCTTTGTTTGAACCTCGGGGTTCACTTTCGAAGCTCATTGTACTGTTGCTCTCACGAAAGGGATTGCGAGCTGGTGCTTATCTGAATTTTCCTTCTCGTTTCCGTACCCCTTCTAAATAAAGGTTGAAGTGGCTCTGGAAAAACGGCTTGTCCTGTGGCCCGCATCAGCAGCTATCATATCCGCTTTGCGTCAAAGCAGTCGCGCTACACGAGTAATCTGATCTTTTCTGGCTGCGGTCTTCCTTTCTACTCCAGACCAGGTTTTGTGAGGGTCTTTGTCAGGGGCTGCTAGCTTTAAAAACGGCCAGAGTGCCGTTCTTCGGAAGGTGGATCCGCGTCCGAACTTGAGCGTCAATTGTTCTGCGTTTGTCGATGCTGCGCTTTGGGTGTTCTTGCCTGTTGACAGTGCATAGCAGAGTTACGATGTTGAATCTCATCAAGCAAAGCCTTACCAATTTAGATAGACTTTGATATAAAAACGGTGATCCTCCTGAGTTACAGGTACCTGCATCTCTGCGTGTGAAGCGACAAGAGGCCGTCGTGCACAAGCCCAAGCCACGCGTGCCGCTTCCGGGCGGCATTCCCGTACCAAAGCCCGCCACCAAACCCGCGAGCATGGACGACTCGTACCAGGCGTTCTTGAAGGAGATCGAAGGCTTGGGGGCCCTTGAATAGTCAAACGCTGGACTTGTACACTTCCTGAAAAGGGTTCGAAACAAACGGCGTCGATCTTTTGTCACGAAACGACAGGCGTCGATTCTGGATGAAGCAGGCTCGAATGGACAGTGTTGTGGACGATCTACTTATGTTCGATGTCTGACCTCGTCCTACGCTACCCAATGCAGTGACCGTGCGACTGCCCGGCCAGGCTGCACATGCCCTGCTTGCTGGGCCCCCCGGCCACACTGACACGAGAAGCTACCATGGCAGATCAGATCGACACTTGCTGCACCACCCCATTGACAATTCGATATGCACAAACCTACATAGGCCGCGCTGCCCCGGCAAAAAACTTTCATGAGTTGCACCATAAATAACCGGGTTGTGTCAACATCATGTCATGGTCAGATGTACAGTCTGCGGCGGGCCCGGGGCGGGCTGCAGCTGCAAATTTTAGCATCTTAAATTTGTGCCCGCTGGCAGGCTTTATAAGAATCTTCAATTTAGCAATAGTAAGCTTTAGCAATAGTAAGCCACCAGCCTGGGACGGGTAGGGTTAGCTTGGGGGTTAGGGTGGGTTCGGGTGCGGAGCGGGTGTTTTAAGTAGGTTAGGTTTTTAGTGTTAGTGTCGGAGCTTACTATTCCTAGGGCTTACTATTGCTAAATTGAAGAGACATAGGCTTTATGGCGGCAGCGAGCTTGTATATACCTACCTCATAACACGGGCGCGCCGATCATTTAATACTATAGAGCTAGCTCTGATATATATCACATATCCGGACTGAGGATAAAACATTGACTGTGTGATCACGGTCCGCGCGGTCTGCGGTCGAGAGTCTATTCAAATGTGAATCCGCGAACTGATTTGGATATCGGACCGCCCGGCCATACACAAATGCTGACGAAGACTCCAGCATCGAAGCACCGTCCTGAGTAGCCGCTGCAGTGACAGTACTAGTTTTCATCTGATCGATAGAAACTCGAACGTTGGCCGCTTCACAGCAATTAGATAGTGAACATGCAGTCATAGTTCCTTGGCTGTTAGGTCCGTAGTAATTGTTGAGAAGAAGTCGTAAGAACATGTCCTTGCGAACAGCACTAACAATGCCCTGTACCCGCACTCCGCCCCATGCCTTTGATTCGCACGGGCTATAAGAGAAGTATCCATGTTGGCCGCACTCCTCACGTGTATCCTAGACTCAAGGGTCACGGTCTGCTCGGGATCGGGAAGTTCATCATTGCAAGTCGATCAGGGTACATGCGGTGCCAAGGCAGATTTCATTCACTCTGCCGCAATTAACAAGTTCACACTGAAAAGCTGGTCAATGGCAGAAAGCAGGACTAATGCACAAGATAACGACCGATCATGTACTCATCAGTCGACGCCCCTAGCTAGTGCCCTACCATTTTCCTGAAGATTAGCCATGAGTCTCCGTCCGACTGCTTTACGTCGAAGCGTGCTTCTATAAAGAAGGGTCCACAATGTCCCAGCAACGCAAGTAACGCAGATGATAGTGCTACACACTAGCCCCACACTAGCATCTGCGAATGCGGACTAAAGACTGCGAATGCAACCTATAAGCTGCCAGCCGGGTACCCGCTATTCGAAGCCACAGCTAACGCCAAAATGAAGGGCTTTTGCACCTCAGTTACACACACACATTAACCCAGTGATTAGTTGTAACCTTGATTGTAGACCACATGTAAACACCACCAATCAGTTGGACGTAGAAGTTTGACAACGCGCTTGCCGAGATTAACAGAGGGAGACCGAGAAGTAGACCTCGCCGTTGACGGCCACGTTTGCATAAGGGCTGGTCACGTATGTGATCTGGCCGGTCGCGCCGGAGAAGTAGCCGCTGCCGCCCAGGATCGCATCCGGGGGCTGGGGAAGCTCGGCGAAGCCGTCGATCACTGCACGTCAGGGTTAGCGAGGGGTTTGCGATGGGTTACACATGGGCCGTTTGTGACAGATTTTCAATGAGTTTGTTTTGGTATCTTGTTGAAATTTGTCAGCGCTTCGCAACCAAACAGCCCAGGTTTCTGATGGAGCTGGAGCGGGGCTTGTGAGCGGTTTGTTGAGCTGGATTTGGATTCACTAGAGAATGCTGCGGCTGCGAGCTGTCAAAGAGAACGCGGGGTTCGATAACGGAGAACCTTTCAACGGCTCAACTGAATGCTGCCCGCATTCGAGACACCCTCTCTCAGATTGGTTCCTCATCCAATAAGTCCCGACAAGGCCATAACCTGGCGTTAAACCTGACCCTCTCAGGCTCGGTGCGCAGTCTGGCTTACAGTTTGAGATTGACAGAATGGGAGAGACCGAGAGTCAGTGAAATGGAAGCAGCTTAACTCAAAGAAGGAACCCCGACCCAATTTCGATTTGTTCGTGACGGGAAAAGCATCGGTTCTCGACACCAGCTGGTCAAGCTCATGCAACCGGGGGTCGTCCCTCGATCTCCTCAGGCTTTCAGGAAACAGTCCGCTCACTCAGCTGGCCTTTCTCCTTCTCTCACAAGGAAGTTGACAGGTAACGGAGAAGAAATGCAAGCCTTCACACACCTCCGACTGCTTCTGATGCGGCACAAGACATCCAAAGGAAGCCGAAAGGTTGCGAGCCGAATAGAAAAAGAGACTCTGAAAAAAGCATCACTCACGCTGGAATGCGAGGGTGCTGTTGGCATACGGCCCCGCGAAGAAGACGAACGTCTCGTGGCATAACTTATGCATGCGGCCACAGGACAACCAAAGGAAGCCGAGAGTTTGCGAACCAAACGAAAAAAAGAGGGGGGGGTGGGGGCAATGCGAAACTTACGCTGGAATGCGAGGGTGCTGTTGGCATACGGCCCGGCGAAGAAGACGAACGTCTCGTGGCAGAAGAGCGTAAAATTGGTCGCGTTCGCGGGAACCGGCGCCTGGACCACGGTGCAGTGTCCAGCGCCATAAGCGACGAGCGTCCGGTTTCCGGTGGGGCCCGGGTCCGTGATGTTGGTGATATCGTATATGTCGTTGTTATACGCGATGTAGTCGCCCAGCTGGACCAGGCTGCTGCTGGTGTTGAGGTGGTTCGGGTACGACGTGTGGCGGGGGGTGTTGCTCGCGGACAGCGTCTCGATCAACCTGGGGGGCGGGGCGGAGAAAAGGTGTAAGTTTCTGCTTAAAGAAAGGGAAAAACTTGTGGGGAAGAAAGAAAACACAAAAAGTGAATTCAGATGTAACGGAGCAGCGTCTCGATAAAGCTGTGGTTGGGGGGGGGTGGTCAAGAAAAGGGAGAGAAGAAGGTGGGAGGGAATATAAGACGGTGTGTAGTCTGAGAAGGGAACAGCGTCTCATTCACCCAGAGAGGGGGGGGAGGGAAAGAGAGAACGGCGCTCCGATCTTGGCAATTTACGGACGATTTCGTGTCTTACGAACAATGGTTTGTTGAATCCTGAGGCGGGGCCAGCGACAGGATCCTTATTGTGCACGACACATCCTAGTTTGCCTAGTCAGCAGACAGAGTCTCGATCAACCTGGGGCTCGTTATTGAAATTATATGATTACTTGTATCTAAAGTGCAAGTCTCTGAAGTGTTGCACGGAAAGGTCTGACCTTTGAGCTTCTTTAAGCTCAGGGTGAGTTCAAAGAAGGTACGTTTTGCTTGTCTGCGAGAAATGCGGTAGAAAAGTTCTTATCTTGGGCATTTCTCATAATTTCTAATAACAATGCTTCGTGGTTAGCTACTGCAGCCTTTCTTACAGAGTGACGGAGAGAAGCTCCGCTTCCGAGTCGTGAACTGTCCCGGTATACAGCAAACTTATGTCTCATTTGCGCGTGGCCAGGCTATACTAGGCAGCTGTGAAAAGGCACAACAGAAAAGTCTTTGGAGAGGTCAGGGGGAGCCTCCATTGCTTGTTCTTCTAAATTCTGCGGTTGTCATTTCTTCTCCATATTTGGTTTTATACACGACATCTAAAAGAGGCAGGCCATGCCAATGACTTGGCACAATGCCGCAGCTGATGGGTTGAGCTCGCAAGGTCGCGCGCGAACTGATCATTTCACTTTTCCCAAAGCTAGATGCATAGAATGTACATGCATGCATCACATGCTTGCGGTTTCTAATGATAAACTCGAATGCTTACCAGTTAGCTGACGAGCCTGCGCTTGGGACTGTGACTTGGCGGCTGCAAAAGGGAAAGAGTAGACTTCAGAAAATCTGTCACCCACATTCTCGACTTAGAATCTTTCCTTAAAGTGCAATTGTGAGGGGCAACATCACTTTCTTTGGAATCGAAGTAGACTGTGTGGTTGCAAATGATGGCAGATTGGTTCACTTTGTCACGTTGAGGAGCTAATGTACTCATCAACACCTGTCAGGATGCTGACAGTTCATTAGTGCATTGCAAACAGCGGTCCTCCTTATTTCACAGCCAGCAGACGGCAAGAAGTCCCGAAAAGAGGTCAGAAAGTCTCTGCAAATAGACAAGCAGTTGACTTCTGGCAAGCCTGAACCTAGAATCTTTGGCCGATGGAAACTTATCATCTCAGCACACTCAAACCAGTGGAGAAGCATTAGGTAAACTGGCTGGGGCGGAGGTTGTATTGCAATGTCCAAACAAAGGTGTTTTTGCAGTCAATCCAATTTTCAAGTTTACCTGATTGCCACCTCTTCCGTTGGCGTTGGCGTCGCTTTGACCACCTCCTGACGCGCAGAAGCAGATGTGTTGTGAGTTGGTGAATGCCTTCTCTCACAGAAAAAGCGAAGGGGACGGTTTCTGTTGCTTCTGAGCTATGGCGTAAAAACTCACAGTTGTGAAATAGTGCGCTAGCCTGTTGATCGACTTGACGCCGTTGAAGCTGAAATTCGAGCGTCAAAGCTGGAATTTGAGCGTCGAGGGGCTGCTCAGTGCTCAGTACTCATGACGAAAGCTTCCACCTGGCAATAACGACCTGTGCACTGACAGCAGGTCATACCTTATACTGTCTACCACAGTACCGTACCACTGTAAGCCTTGTAAGGTGACCAGCTAGCTGTACCTTCTGTAGCTGGTACCTAGGTACCGTGATAGGTGACTTCTGAATCAGCATTTATTAATTGTTTTCCTCAAGTGATGCAAGTCGAGAAAGAAAATGTTCTGAGAAAGCTTGCCGATGTGTCAGGAAATATTTTCTAGCATTTTCCGCCATTTTGTCACACAAAAACGCCTAGAGAAGGTTCAGATCTGCAAATTATCCGAAAATTTCTTGGCAGCCTGAGGCTGCTGATACGACAGATCGATTTGGAAATAATGAATCTGCATGAAAAGTGCCGATCACAATGGGAACCATAGTAGGTAATACCGTAGGCATGTTCTGGTCTTGACAAGCCTGACATGTCCCAGGCTCAGCCAATCACAGTACCTACCTACCGGCTGTTACTAGGTAGTACCGTACCTATCTACCAGTAACCGTGCCAAGAAAAGGGTACGGGTAACGGCAGATAAACATAGGTACGGTGTGCAATCTTCGGTACATCATACATGTGACCTTCTGCTCAAGCCTAAGGTCGCGATTCGCGAACTCTTGAACGGTCGGGCCTCGAGGCAAACTGATGATTGCCGATCGGCCAAGCCTTTAATACGATTAACGGTCATTTAAACTCATTTCTAGATTCTGACAATACTATATGTACCCCATCTACCCCGTACTGTACGGTCCGACGAAGCCTCGCGACTCCGAGCGAGTCGCGCCGGCGAGTCGCGAATCTGACAGGTTGGCAGTCTCGACCGGGGAGAAGTCCCGAGGATAGCGGCGACCGAGAAAAAGCTGATGCAGAACTCGGGAATGGGGACCCGGGGGTCAGGTTCCGGCCGAAGATGGACGGTTACCGTACGCAGGTAGTTCTTGCCGGCCGGCATCTCGAATCATGACGGCCCCGCCGCATGACTTCGGCCAATCACAGTACACCGCGTGTCCTTCAAGTTAGTCCCAACTGCTGCCAAAAAACTCAGATTGTCGGCTCTGCATGAAATCACGACCGTTTTGAGTCGCCCTACAGCAGCGAGTACCGCGCCCCACGACGGTACTGTGACCTGTCCCCTGCTTTTGACGCTCCTTGATCCGCCCTACGCTAATGATACGCACGGGCTATATCTCGGAATCACGTCGCGCTTATCCAGCTCTAAATCACCGGCACAGCTGGCCACAGAAGTACGTTGTGCCCACACGCACGCGAGATGTTCACAAATCGCAGCTCAAGCTCAGCTAAACAAACCAGACCATCTTAACCTCCACCCCGGGTTCTTTTAACCAGCTCATCCCGTCAACTGCCCACCCGCGAAACTGAGCTCTACAGCGCGCCCGCGCACCTTAGTACATCTGGTTACTCGCAAACCGTTTCTCAAACCGGACCACCTTAACCTCCACGGGGTTCTCGTCGTCGCCCTTCCGGAACGCCGCCACCTCGATCGTCGTCGCGCCGAACTTCATCCGCACGTCGAATGAGCGCTGGCCACGTGGCAGGTCTTCCATGTCGAGCGAGAACCCAAAGTCTTCTTCCACTCCGTCGTCGTCCGCGAATCGTGGGTCGCGCTTATCGGTGGTTAGTAAAAAGACGGGGCACTGGGTTTGGTCCAATTTGGACGGCCGGAAGGAGTGCCGGATCTCCGAATCGACCAGCACCTGCCAAAAGAGAAAAGCATTGAACGGCCGAATTGGCTCATTGTGGCTCTTCATAAGAGTTGGTTGCTAGTGCTCCAGAAGCACCGAGTCTCTATTTGTTGAAGGCCAGAGTAATCAGAGTTTGCATGGACAGATTAACTTGCATTTCTGATGACACCTTATACATGGTCGCCCAGAGAAGTGCGCCGGCGGCCGGTTGACCCATTTTACAAGTGGGCATTAAGGTTGAACAGATTCTGTTGGTTCCTCATATTGTTGTTGATCACGCAAGACGTGTTTAGAATCTGCTCGCAGAATATCCCATAGGCTATGGGTTGCACTAGAGAAAACCGACATAAACCAGACAAGTCGATATCGAAAAGACGAGATACAGGATGAAAGTACGAAAAACGAGAGGAAAGCAGATAGAAATACACGAGTCCGTCTAAAGCTACACAGAGAGAGGAAAGAAACAGGAAACAAAGGAGGAGGAGGAAACGAAAAGAGAGGAACGAACGAAAGATAAGACGGCACCTGGTCGCCGTTGCGCACGAAAATGTTGAACGAGTTGCTGACGTGGAAGCAGCCGTCCTCGTCGTGGAACCACTTTTTGTCCTCGGGGTCGCCCGGCCGGAATTCGCGCGCGCACTTTATACCGTACGTCTTGCGCGAGGTGCGCTCCGTGATGATGGACGGGTCCAGCCCGAAGAGGACCGCGCCCTGGCAGATGGCCGTGCCTGGAAAAAGGGGTTACAAGGGGTTAAGCTCACTTCGTGAAGGTTTGATTTCTTTAAGAAGGCATCCGAAAAAGCAGAATTGTGCGGTTGGCAAAGAGGGGATTGAGGAGTACCGCGAACGGCAAGCCGAGGCGAAGTCTGTCTCTGTCAGTCACGCCCGTGTGCAAGAGGCAAACAAAAGGTTCATGCGGGGTCAAACCTGGGCAAGTGCGTAAAAGTTTCTGAGAAACAATAGGACGCTTCATAGGGTTTGAGATGGTTTGAACGTTTTGATCTGAAAAACACTCAAAGCCAGCGCCTGCGTTCACCCCTTACCAAGCCCTTGGTCTTTTTCCATTCCAAACATCCATCTTGTCTCCTGTAGACTTTCTCATCCAACTAAAACAACTCTGACCTGGCTCCGGCGGCGTGACTATGTTGGCTACCCGGTGCGCGAATGTCTCAGTCACGCGCTTGATGAGGTACGGCGACTGGGAGAACCCCCCGACCAGGAAGAGCTGGTCACACTTGGGGCTCGCCGCCAGCTGCGCGTCGATGAGCGCCAAAATCTTATCCAGCGTCGGGTCGAAGATGGAGCGCAGCTCCGCAGGACTGATGATCAGCCGGTCCCTGCGGAGAGGACGGATTCCGGCGGATAAGTTGGGCGGATTCTGTCGACAGATTGGGGAAAACTTCTAAGGAGAAGGTCTACCCAGGGTCCGGTAGTTTATGGAGCGAAGCTCCGCAGGGGTGATGATCTGCGCGTAATGATCTGCCAGTCCCTGCGGAAGGAGCGGATTCCGCGGATGATGGATAGCAGAATATAACGCCCTGGGTGCGATTTTTGGATCTGGTTGAGCCGCGTTCCCGTCCAGCACTGGGTTGAAGACGAAGCAGAGCTCCTGATCATCATCAGGTGGATGTTGCACATTACAATAAGGCACAGAGAGCGAAGTGGTAACGAGTTTCTGAAGAAGAGGTACTGAAGTGACTATAAGGGCCCTTTTGAGGGGACAGTCACTTGAAGATACCATGGCGAGTTTTTGCGAGGAAAGGGTGCAGCATCAAACAAATTAACTGTGCCTTTGCGTCACCTGATCCGCAAAACTGAGCGAGTTATGCAATCTCATACTTCTATCAACATCACCCGAGTTCGCCACTGCTTTGAACTGATACTCCAGATAGCTATTGAGCGATCTCTCGTCCTCGAAGTGGGTTTCCTGTCCTTGGAATGGGTTACCTGTCCTCCAAGTGGGTTACCAGTCCTCAAAGAGGGTTACCGGTCCTCGAAGTGGGTTACCTATCTCAAAGTGGGCTACCTGTCGTCGATGAGGGTTACCTGTCCTCGAAGTAGGTTACTTGTCCTCAAAGTAGGTTACTTGTCCTCAAAGTAGGTTACCTGTCCTCAAAGTGGGTTAACTGTCCTGAGAGTGGGTTACCTGTCCTCACAGTGGATTACCTGTTTTCTCTCAACGTGGGCTGCCTGTCCTCTAAGTGGGTTACTTGTCCTCAAAGTGGGTTACCTGTCCTCGAATTGGGTTCCCTGTCCTCAAGTGGGTTAATGTCCTCAAAGTGGGTTACCTGTCCTCAAAGTGGGTTCCGTGTCCTCAAAGTGATTTACCTGTGTTCGAAGTGCGTTAGCTGTCCTCAAAGTGGGTTACCTCTCCACAAAGTGAGTTACACGTCCTCAGAGTGGGCTACCTTTCCTCAAAGTGGGTTACCTGACCTCGAACTGACTTACCTGTCCTCGAAGTGGTTTACCTGTCCTCGAAGTGATTTACCTGTTCTCAAAGTGGGTTACCTAAAAAAAGGCTTACCTGTCTTCAAACACCTCGGAGTCTTCTTTCTCCCACATGGCCGCCAGCCTGGCCGGCAGGTCGAAGACGACCGGGTTGCCCGCGCCGTTGAAGCCGCGCTTCTGCTGCTCCCACCACGACATGAGCAGCACCATCTGGCGCGGGTGGGCGTCCAGGAAGCGCTCCAGGCACGGGATGCGGTCGCCGAGAAACTCCAGGAATGCGCCGTCCACGTAGGTACCCCCGCACAGGTCGCCGCTGCCGCGCGACACCTCGCGCAGCGAGCGGTCCATCTTCTCCTGCACGATCAGGTCCACCGTGCCGCCGCCCACGTCTGTGTAGAAATTCTGGACTCAGGTGAAAAGCCGACGGGAGTTGGAAAAGTGACTTGAGGTGAGGAATGAAGCGGATTACTGGACTGATTTGCCCACATGTCCGGATTGTCAGGTCTGTTGTAATGCCGCCCAGGATTGCAATAGAGGGCTCCGAATGTGAAGACAGCACAAGAAACAAAATGGGAGCCTTCACTTCTACGTTTGACGATATCGAAACCTGTGCAGAAAGATTTGACGACGCTTTCATTGGTTCAAGCGAACTTAGCAGGCAGTTGTCAGAATACACCGGTCCTATTTCCAGCAGCTGCAATATACCCGCTCTGTCATGAACATGATTCCACGATTCCACGTTCTCGGAACCCCTGACCTAGTTTTCACGGTCGCGTTGCTCCCCCACCCGCGACATACCTTGTGGCGCTTGATTTGTCCTCGCGCGGCCGCTGTAAAGCAAACGAGCCGAAGAAAACGTAGAAACCAACGAGCTTGGAACCCACTTCCGATCAGAAAGACGCCGCCGGCTTGAGTGCCCCCTTTGCCGCCGCCATGTGCTTGTCGCAAGGTGAAACAAAAGCAGACTGAGACGAGCGGAAAGCAGATTTGGAACCCACACGCGATAAGGAACATCACAAAACCCCCCCCCCGACAGATTGGCGCCTGAAAGACGCCACCCATGCCCGCACCAAACTGTTGTAATGTTATCCGCCCAACACGCGCCAAAGTGTCACCAGAAGAACACCAAATTGGACCTGAAGCATATTTGACGACCAAAAGGCTCGTGTCAATTGGGCGTCACTTAGTCCCTCATAGCATATTCGGTGCCTTTGTTGTGTTAAAGTCTTGTAATGTTTGTTGCCTATCTGGAGCAAACCCATTTGGCGCCTATCAGGCGCCAATTTGTCGGGGGGGCAAGTTTGTGATGAAGAGCTCGCCGCGCTTGATCCGTTCCCCCTGGCTGTGTTGCCGCAAGCAAGTTCAATTGGAGAACGGAAAATTTTAAGAGCCCACCTTGGATAAGGAAGAGGTCGCCTCGCTTGATGCCCGCCGCGGCGCCGCCATGTGTTTGTTCGAGGTAAAAATAAGCAGAACTCAAGCGGAAAGCAGATTTGAAGCTCACCTGCAATCATAATCACGTCTACGCGCTTGATCCCCCCCGCGTGGCCGCGTTGTGTTGTGGCCAGGCAAAATTAGTACGGAACGAGCAGGAGTTCACCTGCGATGAGGAAGACGTCGCCTCGCTTGATCCTCCCCGGCGCAGCCGCCCTGCGTTTGTCGTAAGAGGGAACTAGAGCATGAAAACAAGAGAAGACGACATATGAGCCCACCTAAAATCAAGAAACGTCCCCACGCTTGATTTCCCCCCCTGGCGGCCGCCATGTGTTGTTGCAAGTTGAAAGAAAAGCAGAATAAGTCAAAAGAGTAGGCGTTTTCATTTGAAGCCTACCTGCGATCAAGAACACGTCTCCGCGCTTGATCCCCCCTCGCGCAGCCGCCATGTGTCTGTCGCAGTAGACGGCGGCCGCCTCGGGCTCGAGCACGATGAGCAGCGGGTGCGGGCTAGCGCCAGGGCCGATCAGCCCCGCCGCCTCCGCGATGCGTTTCATCTCTTGCTTCGCGGGCTCCTCCCATATGGCGGGCACCGTCAGGCACCACTGGATGTCGGACTGCGCGAAAAACGGTTGTGACAATGGGTGCGTCATCTTTTTGGTGCCTCAACTTATTTCGGAGTTCAAGATCGTCAGGGTAACTTTCCCAAATGATAAACTTAAATCCAATTGTACTACGTTTCATCCACAATCTCCTCCCAAATGGCGGGCACCGTCAGGCAACCACTGGATGTCGGACTGCGGGGACAAAAGGCTTTGGATTTACCTTCTCAAAATATTTGCGTCAACTGCGACTCTAAAATTGAGAAGCGATCCTGGTCATGAGGATAAGATTGAAGGGGATACGCGTGTTATCTGTGAGTTTCCAGGCGCCAAAGCTGATGCGAAGCCTCGTACTTGAATCTATGGGGGAGAAGTTGTGTCGTCTTGAAGTGGGAACCCTGACGAGAAGCCTACTCGCAGCTTGGAAGGAGGCCCTAATTTTGGGTTTCGAGCCCGCTGGAGACTGGCAAGAGAAAAGGAATGAAAGGCCCCGAGTCCTGACATACTTGCCCACCTAAAAGGTGGGCAAGTCCGACGTACTTTCCCAATTTAGCTTGAGTCTCAGTCAGCTGTTGACCAATACTTCTATTCCGAAGGAACACCCCCATATTCATCAAGTACTAAAAGCGGAACTACCCCCCACCTTCTCGATGCACGCCCCCTGCAGCTTGGCCCGGATCTCATTAGAAAGCTTTTCTTCACTGTCTATACTCAATTAACCACCCGCTTGTTCGCAGACGAATGAAAAAGCAATAAAATTACCTTTCTGATGTAAGCCCCCAGCTTGGCCTGGATCTCCTTGACGGCCATAGCCCCCATCTCGGCCAGGTACTCCGACAGCACGCGCCGCACTGTCAGCCCCTCTGGCAGCTGCAGCCCCTCCCCCGCGAAAGCATACTCCGCGCTCGCCAGGTGCAGCTTCACTCGGCTCAGCATCACCTGCACCAAAAATCTCGTATCACTAGTTGCCCTCCGTTCGGTTTGTGAAGCAATCTTAGCAAAGCCCGTCGGGCAAAGGAAGCTAAGTTTTTTTCTACCTCAATTCGGACCGTTAGCTGGCCCTCGGTTCCATCAAGCGTCGCTCGTAACGAGATCCATCTGATTCTTTCTCCTGAAAGCGTCGATGGTCTTAATGACAAACGTTTTCCAGAATCCGAAGGCTCAGCAGAGATCATGAGCCTTTCCACCTACTTTGAGATCGAAGAACCGTCTAAACTGTGAATCGGACTCTCGTTACCTGAACTCTGTTTTGCCTGACACATCCGACCAGGCCCTCTGCATTCGACATACTGAAGAAGTTTGAAGCCTGAGCTCGGGCTGGAATTTGCACCTACTTTCTGCAAAAAACCATTTCGACGCCTGTTTGGAGGATTCAACAAACATAATCAAGAGCATAGGCAGGACTATTTTTCTGGGACGTCTTGTCATGGTCACCCTACCTGCCGCCCCTCCGCGGTGTCTTGCCCCGGTCCCAAGTAGTCCAAGTGCCGCAGCATAGCGGGGTATCCGATCTCCAGCAACTTCCAGCCACCCCCCGGGGAAGTCTCCTGGTAGAGAGACGTGGTGGAAGTTTTGCAATAAGGGCGACCGATCGCCTCCACCTGCCCCGGCCAGTTGTATTCGCCGTAAACGTTCCCGGGTCGCGCCGGTAGGCGTAAAAGAAGCCGGAGTACGTTGTCCCGAGGTCGATCGCGGCGACCACCGGGGAGGGGGCCAGGCTCACGGTCTCCAGAGCGCGCCGCGCGTCTTCCATTTTGACAGCGAAAGGGGTGGCTTTCTCCGGGTGTGGAGACCTGAAGTCTGTGTTCGAATGTAAAAGGGTGTGACTTTCTCCGAATGTTGTACCAAAAGTCTGTTTTCAAATGACGAACTTGAATGAGTTACCTTGAACGGTGACGCTTCCAAGAATTTGTGCAATCTATGTACTGTCTTCTTTTTACATTCCTAGGTTTTCGTCCTTCTGTGCTCCGAATTAGAACAGCTTCGGTGCTCTATGGAAGTTATCCGACTTGCGAATGAACCCGTTTTCCTTCTTTGCTGTGGAAGAAAGGTGTTCTGGTCACTTTCGGGTCAGGATCGCCTGGCAGGTCAGACTTTCTTCCTCAGACTTTCTGTGACGTGACGTCTCTTCAATGGAGGCGCCTTTCCTTCAAAATGTTCCTTTTGGAGGAGCGCCTTTTGGAGGTAGAGTGCTGGGGTTTCCTTCAAACTGCTGAACTAGGAGCGGAAAGGACACTCCCTTTCGAAGCCGGCTTTGAGAAGTTGAGTTTGGTGAGCGACTCCAGTTCTTGTCACGTCAATCACAGCAGGATCCAGTCCGAAGATGCAGACACTGATCGTATGAGCGGGTACTCCGAGTCCAGAACATGTTCAATACAATGTGTGTGAGTCAAATCGCTGGCGTTACTCGTGCACTTTCAGGTCACACTCCCATTAATAGCCGTATGGAAATAGCCGGATCGAAACCCCCTCGTTAGAGTAAAACCGAAACGGATTGCAGCGCGCCGGTAAGGTTCTTGTTTCTACCTACTCTCGGTGGGCCCTCGAAAGTCGCGATTATAGCCGTTTGCTTTTGGGACGTCAACTGCCCTCGGACTCTCCAAAGGTAGAAATTAAGAGAGGATCAATGCTAAGATTACGGGGTGAGCATCCAACCTGTATCGAAATTCGGTTGTCCCATCATGCTCTGTTTCCTGGTCCCGTCAATGAATCTCAACTCTGTTTCGTCGCGCAAATGAGCATCTTTTACACGTCACATCCAAGCCGTGGTCATGTCAAGGATTCCCCCTCGTCGTTTTCTCTCTCGGAGATTTCGGGAGTCGTGACCGTCGCAGTGCTGACTGTAAAACAAAAGAGTTCCTTGATTTGACGAGAACTTGTGATAGAAGAAGCTGTTTGTGCAATCCCCTGGGAAAACCAAAGCGGATTTTGTGACCGAAAAATGTGCACCTAGGCCAAAGTTCGAGGTGTTCCACTCCGTTGAATCAAAACGAGGTAGCTTCGTCGACGTGCAAGAGGTTAGCTTCCGAAGAGAGAACCACCAGCTGTTGCGGTAAATTCCTCGCAATCGAAGAGCCAGTCCCCAGAGACAAATGTCAACAGCAGATTGCTCTCGAAGAGGCACGCTAACTTTTCTTGAAACAAGAATCCCTGAAGTACCTTGCGCCCCCTTGATGACTAGATGACTGAAATTCGTCACTAGCAACACTTCACTGCTCTCGGCGTCCCCCAGGTTTACATGGGCGGAGGACCCAGCCGGGGGAGCTCCGACGAGAGTGCTTCTTCCTTGGAGGACCCATCAAGCGACAGCGTCCTGGTTGTGAGAATGAACCGGCAAGGGAGAGACGGCTTGTACCATAACCAGGGATACAACTACGGCTACAGAGGGGGAGCTGCTTATCCAAATGTCTCCTCCAGGAGAACCAGCTAGTATTCAGGTGGCAACTATAACACAGGTTCCGGAGCTCACAATGTTGGCGGCAGGACAGGGGAAATCAACCGAGCGAGTCAGGGGCACTCTGGCGGGGCGGGTTCTCCAAACAATGGGCCGCGGGCGGGGGATGCCCACGTGGCAGGACACGTGGCCCCCTCACAGGGGACAAGCGCGCCCGGCCGCGACTCGGAGGGTTGGGGTTTAGCACTGGAGAGCGCCGGACAGCAGATAACGGCTTTGAACGGACACGTGGCGTCCATGTACCAGTCCGTCTCGAACACGCTGGAGAAGCTACAGGAGGCGCGCGAGGAGATGCTGACGTCACAGGCGGCCGCGGCCGCGCGCGAGGCCGACGCCTTCGAGCGGCTCGCGG